>NPHW01002735.1:184-42639 GCA_002240705.1 Elaphomyces granulatus
GCCGGAGTATTAGAAAATACGGTTCCTAGCGGGCAATCGAGGGCAATTGCTCCATCAATGGGAGCTCCGAGGGTCCCAACAATGATTGCCCTTTTTATGTATGGGCAATCAATGTAGTCCTGGATCTCGGTCCGCGTTAGCGCTGGCGTTACTTGAGAGGTGGCGGTTCATTTTGAAGGTCGGGCATGCACCCTCGGAGAATCGGAGGGATATCCTACTGGCCGCAAACAAAGGATCCAAGTTTTAATAAGTTAGCCTCAGGTTCAGATATTTTGAAGGCCTATCATATGATACTATCAAAATCAAGGTCTGGTGACTACATACCTACATAGGTTAAAAGTGGGGAACCAACGATGGTCCAGGCCAGCGATCGCCACGTCATCAAACACCAGGAAATTAAACTGATAAGAACTACTGATAAGAACTGAGTACCCTCTGCTAGCCGATTCTAACCGTCAGGCACCGGTTCGGCACAATGTCCTGTCATTATTATTCCATTGAACCTTACCTACTCCACGTGCACATCAATTCACATCAGTTGTTGGACATCTGCAGTCAGAAAAGGCCTTGTTACCTAATAAGTTGATGATAATGATAACCATGACTCAACCCATGGCACCATGCCATCTTCCATTCACTATTGGACCACTGGTTAAATTCGGCTTTCCCGCCCGCTTGGCGCATATTTATTATATCCTTTTATCCTTTTGTCACACATCCAAGTCGCTTTCCTAGAAGTTTGTAAAGGAATAGATAGCATCATTGAGTCGTCCCCTATTCTTCCAAGATGAGCCCTTCGATCGACATTGACATTCGAGAGGAAACGGATGTGGTCGTTTCCAATCCCCTCACCATTGACAGTGTGACCACATGGAGAACAAAGACCACAGTACCTACGGGCACAGCGCCTTTTACTTCCAGTGAAATGTTTAAGAGTCCTGTAAGGCGTTCATCCTGGTTGAGTTAACTGCACTATACAACAGATTTGCATTGTTCATTATCCCGTTTCCTATTTACCTGGTGCCCTTCACAGTCCATCGAACGGAATGGACAAAGCCAAATCGCCTCTTTATGAGCTAACAGGTGGATATCACTCATAGGCATGCTATATGAAACCAAGAGCCAAACGCTGGGATCGTAAGTGATATGAGCACAATCCACATAACACAGGCCCCTTCTATTTTGCCTTTACACCACTTAAAGATGAAGCCGGCCTTTGCCAACATGCATCATTTAGATATCATTTCTACGGAGGCAAAAGCTAGGACAGTAAGATACAAGATATATCTCCACTTTGGCCCTGGCACATGGGCTGATGACATGCTACAATCATAGTCGCCAATCCTCAAACAAGCTGCCGATTACCTCAAGATCCCAGGTATTGATTTCTAATAGCAAGGCCTCGCTCTTGGTTTGGTATAATAATTGTAATAACTTCCTCTATCTTCCTGCAGGATTGATATCCCTAGGCGGCGGTCTCCCCTCTAGCGAGTACTTCCCCATAGAGGAAATCAACCTTAGGGTCCCAAACTCTCCGCACTTTGAAGCAGCAACTCTGAAATCAGGGGGAATAGCAACAGCCAGAAAACACGACATCAGAAACAAAATTAGTCAATATGGTGCGTTGCGAGGTTGTTTCTCTTGAATGTCGGTTAAAATTCTGATGGTGCATGTAGATTTGGAAGTGGCTCTCAACTACAGCCAGTCCACTGGCTCCCCCCAATTGCTGCGTTTTGTAACAGAGCATGTTGAGGTAAGAACCATTTCACCAATCCAATCTTATCACTCCACAAACTGTGTAGTGACCGACCAACCACAGATAGTGCATTGCCCACCATACTCTGATTGGCAATGTATTTTGACATCCGGCAATACGTCTGCGTGGGATACCGCTCTCAGGATCCTGGTTGAAAAAGGCGACTATATTCTAACTGAAGAGTACACGTTCTCTTCCGCCTTAGAGACGGCGTTCCCTCTAGGTGTTAGGACTGTGGCTGTTAAGATGGACACGCAAGGCTGCCTGCCAGAATCTCTCGATGAAACCCTCACCGACTGGGACGAGTCGGCAAGAGGTGCTCGCAAACCCCGCATTCTCTATGTCATTCCCACTGGGCAGAATCCCACCGGAGCTACCCAGGGATTGGAGCGACGTCTAGAACTATATAGGGTGGCACAAAAGCATGACCTCTTTATTGTCGAGGATGATCCTTATTACTTCCTTCAGATTGAACCATATACTCCACCGGACGAACCATCAATACCACCTCCCTCCAGCCACGATGAATTTCTCAAAGCCCTTGTCCCATCTTTTTTGAGTATCGATGTGGACGGGCGTGTCCTGCGCCTCGATTCTTTCTCGAAGGTAATTTCTCCAGGTTCTAGAGCCGGATGGATTGTCGCTTCGGAGCAGATCGTCGATCGATTCATAAGGCTCTTTGAATGCTCCACTCAGAACCCTAGCGGGATCTCCCAGATTGTTCTGTTCAAATTGCTCGATGAGCAATGGGGACACCCGGGTTACTTGGATTGGCTTATCCACCTCCGTATGCACTATACGGAACGGAGAAATACTATGGTCCAGGCATGTGAAAAATTCTTGCCCCTTGCGGTTGCAAGCTGGGCGCCTCCCTCGGCAGGAATGTTTGTGAGTTTTCCTTAATTTGGTAGGAGATATGATAGTGTATACATAGCTGACATGACCCAAACAGCATTGGATTCAGGTGGACTGGCGTAAACACCCTGGCGTCAGAAGTGGTATGACTCACGACTCGATCGAAATGGCTATCTTCAAAGCTGCTGTTGATAGGGGCGTCCTGGTGTCCCGGGGTAGCTGGTTCAGGGCTGACAAGTCTCTGATCGAGGAAAACATGTTTTTCCGGGTCACCTTTGCTGCTGCTCCAGCTGATAAGATCTCAGAGGCCATCAGGAGGTTCGCTGATGCTCTCCGGGCAGAGTTCGGTCTGTGATTATTGCATCTACCTAGAGCTTATTTATTCTTCTTGATATTTTCCTTTATTCTCTTTCATGGGAGAGACCTAATTCAACCTAGCTTTGGTCGGCCATGCCAGTCGCTCTTCGAATTCTTTTTAATTATATAATTAACTTATAAAGAGGGGGTCAACTTTCTAGATTATAATCATAAAGTTGAGAAGCCTGAAATATAATATACCTCGTTTCAATTGCGTGCCTTCGTATACATACGTCCATATATTGGCGCTTGCAGTAAAGTGCCCAAATAGACAGATCTACTACTCTCTAATATATGTGCAAGAGCGGTGAGGCAGACGGTAAGATTTTTATGGCAGAAAATATAACAATATGATTGGACAAAAATATTAGAAAAGCGGTGATGTAGACGGTGAGATTATGATTGCAGAAAGGTCCCCAACGTTCGTTCTCATTTCAGTGTTCAATGATCATTGGCTGTCTTGAATATTGAAGTTATCTATTAGTTCTTTTTCTTATACTTTCCGCTTTCTTCTTGAGCGCGCCCATAGTACCAGACATATTTCTGGAGAGTTTGCGTCTTTGACAGGTTCGAACTACTATTCTAGGTAAGAGCTTCGTTCAATTAGAATAATGTGACCATTTCAATTTTGATTTCTCTCATGTTTCGCCTATGATAGATGCTACTATACTCTGCAGGCTATCACAAGGTCTTATTTAAACATCCATTACCCTTTTATTCCCTCTTACCATCTGCAGTTGTTGGCAGTGTCTACTGGATAATATAACTCTTACATTACTTACCTAGTATTCGCTTCCCTTTTTTTTTTATATAATATCCAAACATTTGGTTTCTTGTTTGAATCTAACTGTTTCATGGGTATTAGGTACTAACAGTAACAGCTTCTGGCAGCCCTATATAGGATCCAGTACATTGCATCCTTTTGCTTTTCCGCCTCTTAAGGGCTATGCTGTCCTGCTTCTTTCGATTTATCATCTTGTGTACCGCTGTCTTGTTGTGGCCTTCTTACCAAGTCTATCCTTATTTTTGCCTTAGTAAACTCCAGATCCTTGTCTTCATTTTGGCTTCACAATCATCAAAACCAAAAGATTATCTTCCTCTAAATCATTCTCCAGCAATGATTGGTATTACTTGGTGCATTTTCCATCTTGATCCACTCCCTGATCCTTTATAAGCCCATTGCTGTGCAACACACCTTTTTTTTGACTTTGTATTGTATCTGACTTGGAGCTTCTGCTGGTGCAGCAGCCTGCGTAAAAGTATTTAAATACGTTGTCGGCTCTGCTGACCATCGCCCGTCCAGTAAATCTGGTCCTTGATCGAACTCGAATGCTTAAGAGAGGGTTTTCCGACATCACACATTAGTACCATTCTCAACTTGAGGTATTCTTGACGCACTTGATCCTGTCATCCTCCGTACGTGTAAGTCCATCTTTCTGTGTCACTCAACCATTTTCAGTCACGCTCTCGACCTATGCAGACAATTGACAGTTTTGCTTTCTCTTCCGTGTATTTATTATAATTGCATCGGCCATTGCTGCAGAGGCTTTGCAGGGTTGGCATCATGGTGGTGTTGTGGACGAGCTGACCGTTTTCTAGTCAAAACAGAGTCTGAAACTAGTTTCTGTTCAACGTCTGATCCTACAAACAGTGGGCAATTCAGAGAGCTAAGAGGGGGGCGACATTGACAGCGAACAGAAGTTCAGTAAGTGGGGCATATCAGTGCAAGAGAAAAAGCCTACCCTACATGTCATTAGGCTTTCAAGGCCATTCACATACCAGTGATTAAAATAAATTTTTAATCACCCAAAATTCACACATACGTTGAATGTTGGAAGTTTGAACATTGGAAGTTCGGTCGCTTCTGGACTTGGTCCAATTTATGGTAGTGAAGATCTTCACACGGCCTGGACATTGCTGGTCCAAGTTCATCAGCGGTTTCTCCAACGAGCGGAATCCCTCCCTTTTGCAACTCTCCTTCATTTCTTCTCCACCCACCCTCCCGCAGAGGCGGACAGGACCTTGTGCGGAAACCAATAATAACTCAACGAGTCCGCAGGACATATCTCTTCCGCAAACTCTCCGTCAAAATTCTTCATATCGCGAGTCAAAGGGTACACAAGAGCAGTCCTATAACTTATCAGCAACTGACAGCTACCCCAGCTCTTCTCTCAGTCCTATACATTAGTTTTGATCCATTTGAACCAAAAGGCAGCAACATTGTTAACTCATCGGAATTTTATTTCTATTTCCAGAGAAAAGTTTGTCTCTGACGTTACAAAGCCGTTCCCACACAGAATAAATATTTACATACAAAGCTTCCAGCTCCGCAAAGAGTTTTCTGGATCATTCTCTGTCTACATACCTCGAACCGTCCGGATTCAAGAAAAGCAAAGAGAACAGAGTGGTGCTTCATCTGTCTTCTGTAAAGAACTTAGTTCGACTTTTCTTAAGGGAAGACAAAAGAGAACTGATCTACCTATTTCTCCTACGCTTCTTGGGGCGAGAGTGAGACAGAAGTTGAAGCAAGTAACCCAGGGGACCATCGGCAACTTCATCTATCCGTATTCTTTTCGCATCTAGCCACTTGATTTGGCTTCTTCGTGAACGCCCACCTGTGAGGGTCTTTGCAGTGTTCTACCAAGACATCGTTTCACTACCCTATTTTTCACCTTTATTATATATTACATTATCAATGGATATTCCACGCTCTTCTCATTTTCTGGATCCTTCAACCGCTATGGCGACGCTCACTAAACAAAAGGCCGAGGCGATTAGACTGGCGAAAGAACAAGCTGCTGCCGTTAAAGAAATGTGCAGAAGAGCAAAGACAGATCAACCCCCTTATGAATTCGAAGAATTGATTGGAAAAGGCGCGTATGGTCGTGTATACAAGGGGTGAGATTTGTTTAGATCGAGGGTCATTTCACTAAAATATTTTCATGCTAATATTTCTCACGTACAGGCGCCAGTCGCCATCCCGCAAGTTAGTGGCCATCAAGGTGATGGAGATCGATACCCTTGACTACAAGACAATTCGAGACATGAAAGACGAATCTATCAAGGACTTCATCCATGAAACGAAGGTCATGAAACAGGTAAAAGATGCTGGCGCGAAAAACATTAACATGCTCATTGAGGCAATTTCGATCCATTCTCAGCTCTGGTTGGTCTGTGAGTATTGTCCTGGTGGAAGCGTCAAGACCCTTGTAAGTACCCAGTGGGTGTATAAAAATAAGCGCAATGCATTCCCCTCTGTTCCGCATTTCTTTTAGAAGAGAGAGTCTCCATGATTTTTGCTACCGAATGAAAAACTCCCTTTTCCCCACCGGTGCCTTTACCCCACTGTCGATAAGTGCAGGCTGATGTTCGGTTTAGATGCGAGCTACGGGGGACAAACTAGAGGAGAAGTTTATCATTCCGATTGCGCGGGAGTTAGCGGAGGGCTTGAAAGCAATCCACGATGCTGGTATCATACATCGGGATATTAAAGGTAACTAATATCCACAATACTTCTTCCCTTGCCTGTAGAATCGAAGAATAATAAATATACACAGCTGCCAACATTCTCATCCACGAGGAAGGGAGATTGGAAATTTGCGATTTTGGCGTTGCTGGAGTCCTTCAGTCAAAACTTGACAAGCGGTCAACTTGGATTGGGACCCCTCACTGGATGCCACCAGAGATGTTCTCAAACAAGGGTGGCGAAGCTCATCAATATGGAAGTGAGGTAAGCAACTATGCCACTCGTTCTCAATCGTTCACCTGTTAACTTTGAACAGATTGATGTGTGGGCGTTTGGTTGTACCCTCCACGAATTCGCAACGGGCAATCCACCTAATGCTGGCTTACGAGAGCGTATGCAGATTGGCCGGCAACTCGTTCGAATAACCCCTAAGCTTGAAGGGGGTGACTTCAGTCCACAGCTGAAAGAACTCGTATCTTTCGCCTTAAACTCTGACCCAGAAACCCGTCCGACCATGGGTGATATCTTGGGGTGTTCTTATATTGCTAATTCAGCTGCCGCATATCCTACTACATCTCTTAGCGAGTTGGTTCGAATTTACTACCAATGGGCTCAACGCGGCGGGCAGCGGATCTCCTTGTTTAACCCTGGAGGTGCTGTAGCCGCTGAGTTTCCGGGAAACCACGAGAAGTTGGACGAAGACTGGAACTTTAGCACCACCGATCTTTTCGAGCAACGGTTCTCGATTCTTGACCTTGACCAGCTGTCCATTTCTCTTGCCAAATTGGAAGAACAGATGAGTCCTGCGTCAAAACCTGACCATGAGACCATTGAAGACCTAGTCAGTACTGAGATGACTCCAGAGCAGAAGGCCAACTTTGACGAACGTGTCAAGCGAGGCGCTGCCGCAATGGAAGGACTTTTCAACGAGGACAAACCAACATACAAGTATGAAACAAAAACAGACTTCGTGCCGGTAGAACAGAAACAGCGATATTCTGATCTGCCTCTCCGAACCGTCACCGATCGGTCCTCCGTCACATCGACCTTCATCGATATCAATCTGGGTTCGTTTGATTCGTCACACTATGCTGCTGGATCTGTTTTAAGTCAATCTTTTCAGTTGGCTGATCCGGACACTATTCGCGCCAATCGGTCCAGCCTTCGTTCTGCCCGCAGCTCAAGTGAGGAGCATTTCCGGTCACGTTTCAGTGATACTGGAAGCAGTGACTCTCAAGAGGCCGCAGTATACCGGCCAAAGAGCGGAACCCGTCCGCCAACAATGGATTGGAAATTTCCAACAATAATGCAATCCCTAACAGACAACGAAGAGTCGGAGATACCCGAAGAAAACACGGAGGAAGCAATGACGCAGAGTGACAAACGTGCAACGAGAGACTGGACATTCCCAATAATGGTACCAGACTCTGAGGAGCAACAAGATATCGACAAAACCCCCGATGCAGAAGATAACAATTCCCACACCATCAGGCCTCCACCACTAGACCAATCCAGTATCGGCCGGTCTCATGGGGGGAAAAGCTCAAGTTTCGACAGTATAATTGACTCACGCCCTTCTACGGCCACGTCCGCAGTCTCAACGACGTCCGATTATGACCCGTTCCGGTTTGACAGACCTCCGACACCGCCCGGCCAAGTTACTTCTCAACATGGGCATTTCTATGACAAGGTAATACCTGAAGTAATTGATTCCATGGGCTTCAAAGATTATGAACCGTCTTCTGTGTTAGACGGACCGGGCCCTGACCATGAGGACGGTCACCCCGCCTGGCAAGATGCTGTTACAATCACTGATCCTTCTGCCTATGTCGGATCCTTTACTTCGTCCAATGGTTCGAAGCAAGATGACATGATTTTGTCTCCATCCACTGGAATAGTGTCTCCGCCTGCACCACAGTCTATAGCATCAGGGACTCGCCATCAGACATCGATAATTAGAGATAGCAGCCAAGTGACCTTTTCTGATATTCAGCCGCCAAGTATCGAAAGCCTCACAGCTGGGGCTGAGGATTCTGTATTAGCATCTGAACTGGATAGGCTCCTCAGCAACTTCCTCGATGCTTTAGCTGTCACCGTAGAGGCCTTGAATTCAGTCGAGGTTGAGCCACGGCCCGTGGCTCGGCTTCGAAATACTTCAACCGATGCCGAGCCGCCGGAATAGGACCTTGTGATACTATATTGTGAACAATAATTAAATGAATAAATAGCGGGAACTTCTCAGCTGATCTTGCTGGAGCAAGCCAGCGTAGATAATATTGAATTGTGTGATGAATTTCTAGCTGCAGTTCGAAAATCACCTTGTTGGTTTCTTAAGCAGGAATTTCCATACTACTGGAAAAGCTCGCTTACAGTATGTAGAAGCACGAGAGCAAACTTCATTTATACGTAGACTAGTCAGAGTCTACCTGAAACACTAGGGCGAGTTGCGAGCATATATTATTTATCTAAGGTTCGCTGGCTAGTCTGGTGAGCCAGCTTTTGTTTGTACATACGCTCCTTTTCGATTTTGTCTCCAATTAATTTCTTCCTCGGCTTCTTTTTTTTTTTTTTTCCCCCCTATATATAACTACCTAATCAATGTGCGTACCTACAATACATAGTCAACCAAGTCTTTTTCTCAAAAATGTTCACAGATTTAGATTCAGCTTCTTAAAGCGAAGAGAAACTCGGAGCCCGATTTTAAAATAATCCAGATACATACTTTCGGTGTCATCAATGGGATGGTAAAGTATTGCCTCTGGTGTACATATTACTATCATAGTAGTAATATTGTTGCGTTGTTCAGACATGTATCATATGTACCAGTAGGATGACAATATACTAGTATCTTGAATGAATAAGGAGGGAATAGTTATAATATGATTTTCAGCCGTTCAAAGTGTTTATATATATATATATATTTTAATCACTGGCACTTGTGAATTACTCCAACATGAGATGAAAGGCACTCTGCTACATACATGAATGCACCAACGTTCTTCCAACCATAGCTACCTAACATTGACAATTTCATATGGTTAAATCGGTAATCAGGGTACCTTGTTCTGACTATTTTTTTTTTTTAAAAAAACCCCCCCTTCCCTGTGAAATAGCGAAACGTGGCTGCCTGCCTTCACCTGAGGCTGAGCAGGAACTGTTCAGTCTCCCTTTTTCTTGCATAGTCCAGTAGTCCACGTCCTTCATTGTCTCTGGGATTTTTGTCATGGGCCAGAAAGTGGAACACACGCAACTCTTGAGTGAACCCCTTTCCTGCGGCCAGATGCAAGACTCGTTGCCCAGAATCGTCTTCATGGTCGACATTCACCCGTTCATCGATTAAGATCTCGGTAATCTCTTCCCGTGCCTTGTAATTCTCACATTCAAGAGCGGCAAAGAGCGCAGTTCTTTGATGTGAATCGACGGAACAGATGTCTGCACCAAACCGCAGCAACCTCTCAACCACCTCATCCCGTCCAGTTCTCGCGGCTAAATGTAGTGCTGGTTCGCCCTCATCGTTCCGGCATTTCGAATCTACGCCATGTTCCAGGAAAAATATTATGAGTTTTGTAGAGGTTTCGTCGTCACAAGAGATGGCGTTCAACATGGCCACTTCTTTTGCTCGATTTTCGAGACCCTGGTCTTTGATTCCAGTACAAAACTGACAGTAGGCCAGTATTATATCATCACGAATTTCGGGTTGCTGACGTCCCATGAATTGGGCCTCGAAAAGCCCTTTTATGAGAGTTTCTGGATGATTGTACTCGAATGCATACACCAATAGAGTTTTGCCGACTATGTCTGGAGTATCTATTTGCGAATTCTCTCCCAATAGCATCCATACAGTATTTTCAATCATTTCGTTCGCAGCTTCGTGTGGTGCTGTCGCAAGCCTAAAATCTTGTTTGTCGACTCCGAGTGGTTCTTGGGCGAGAAGACGTAAAATAATTGGAGTCAACCGCATGCGAGATGCAATGTACAATGGGTTCAAGGATTCAGTCCAATCCAGGAATTCGTCGAAGGACAATTCGAGGGTTAGATATTCCTGAGTCGTGTAGAAAAGGACTTGAATCCAAGATGACAGGTTCGGCTGGTGGAATAGCGGCATTCCGATGTCGTATTCTTGGGATCGGTCGAGATACAGTCTCCTGACATAATCGGCCCAATGAGCTGCGTGTTGGAGGAATGGATGCTCTCGAAGACGTGCAATGAGTTCCGCCTCTGTTTGGCATAAGACACGAAACTCTGGGAGAAGAAGGAGGTCCAAGCACGTTCTAGAAATAGCCGAATAGATCTCTGACGTCAAATTGGACCAGAGATTATAAACCAGGGTTTCCACGCTTCTGAGCTCGGGGATGACCTGAACCAGCGAGTTGCCTTGGTCAATGGTCACAAATGGCTCACAGAACCCTAAGACCCGCCCATACTCTTCTTGTGGGATCTGATGTGACAAAGACATGTGTTTTGTGAGGTTCGGGAGTGAGGCTTGCAACGCTCGCCAGGGCAGAGCGCACTTTGATGCTAAGAGCCATATAATGATGGCCTTTGAAAGCATGGTAGCATGAATGTTTGGCGTTTCCAGATGAAGAAGCCCAAATCTGATCGTTTCGCTAGGGTCTAGGTCTATCATATCTCCAAGCGTTTCTCCCAAGGGTGACTTTGTCATGCAGGTCTTGGGGTGCGGCATCTCTCTCAGGATGGAGTGCAGACCATCTGTGTCAACTGATATTACTCTGATCAAAGTCAGAGTATTGATTTTAGCCAGGCTAAACCTATTACGATATTATCAGACAACTACTCCGTGATTTATGCCTGTCGTCACTTACATTCCCAATGATGCATCCATTATCTTTTGGGTGGCGGTTGCAATATCACAACCAGACAGCGTAGGACAGTGGCCTTGCAGCATCTTCTGCACATATTTCTCAATGTCCGAGGTTTCCAGTGACGTCGCAATATCGATCTCCATGGCCGTCTTATCAGGTGAGATGTTACATGGCTGGTACTGTGCTCGGCTCGAGATGAAGATTTTGCAGGAGTTTTGTAGAAGGGTGTTCAATACATAACGAAAGTCTATGCCCAAGTCCATATTCTGCTCATCCCATGCGTCGAAAACGATGAATAGCTGGAATTCCGGGGTAATGCTCTGGCACGTATCATGCAGTGCCTCCAGCAACAATTCTAGGTCAGGCCGGCTTTCAACGGACTCGGGGATGGGACTGTCGTGACATGACTCGTTCTTTTCGTCGTCCGTTGCCTCGCCCGATGCGTAGTCTCGTTGTTTTGATGACTTCAAGACGTGCCCCGTTAAAGATTCATACGGCTGATCTTGACCGGACGGATACGTGTCGTCGAGGCTTTGTGTCAGGAACCCGTGGCTTCTTCCTTGAGCATCGCCAGAATCACCATCATTTTGACTTTCCGGGAGCAGCATATTGATCTCATACTCTTGGGATACGGGATTTGCCGAACTTTCGGCTTCGTACGGCAACAATACCCCTGACTCACGATTGACAAGAGATAAGTTGTCCACATCACGATACTTCCCTTTGACGATTGGACTTTGAGTTAAAGATTCGGACGTGTTGTCGTCATCCAAGCAAGATGGGAAAGTTTGCGTCTGCGCACAGAGCTGCTCCAGCAGGGCGAGGATCACCCCAGAGGCAGATTGAACCTTTCCGGAACCCATATAGTAGTAGGCGTACTTGCATCTGCTTCGCTCCAATGAATCGATGACTCTCGACCTTTTAAACCTCAGCTGCCTGGTATCGAATGCATCTATATTGCGTACTCTGGCTACTTACACAAGCATGCTCTTTCCAATTCCATGAGCGCCCCAGCACCACAAGAGGGTCTTGGTTGGGTCAGAACGCCAGTCTTTGAATCGCTTATCGTTGGTAAGCCACATCCCTGAAGAGACTGCACGGTGAGATTGGAAGTATCTATGACGCTTGATGTAAGAGCCTGGCACATCTTTGTACACTTTGTGAATATGACAATACATCTTTGACAGACGACGGACTCTCCGGTCAAAGACTGGTTTCGGTGATTTTGTACTCTCTGCGGACAGTCCAGGGCTCGTGGGCCCATGAAGTAGTGAGGCCATGCTAGCTCTGCTCTCGAAATTAGTGCCACCCCGGTTTTGAATTTAAACAGATGAAAAGACTTGCCTGATTCCGAACAGCTCTGTATCCATTTTCACCGGGTTTTGGTATTGTCGCATCATTGTCTTTGCTATTACATAGTCCTCCCTCGCCGTTTGTATTTTGTTCATAAAGTACTCGGCGACATCCTGTGTGCGTTGGTCAGCAGGGAGCCGCTTAAATCGATCCCCTTCATCCTCCATCTTTCCGATGATCTCTCCCAGAATAGTCAGCGATTCTTGGATTGTTGGGTACGAGGCTGGATTGCATGTGAGTTTTTTAGAGATGCCCAGTAATGTATTTTCGGCTTCGTCCAATGACCAGTGTGTCTCTTGAACGAATCCCTTTTCATTGTGCAGGGCCTGGTTCTTCGAGTCCCGCAGCCGTGATATTGCCTTGATAATTCTTTCGATCGTTCTTCTAGCGAACTTGGCAAGTATAGTAGAATCGCAGAACTGTTGAGAGCTGACACTTGCCATCGGAGATGGTTCACTGAAGGACATGGCTTCCATGCTGACCTTATGAAGGGACATGATCAACTTGACTGAGGAAGGATGACATGACCATGCAAAGATGAAGGAAATGTTGACAACTTGAAGGAATAACTCACTTCAGTTGCTTTGCGATAGGCTAATATATTGTTGTTGCTTTCTTTGTGATATGTTTTTCTTTATACTAGAATAGAAACAACTGTAACTACTACAATCATTAATAATTTATTATTACGTATGTACATGAAGCCGTCTATCTGCACATGTAAGTCCCTTAATCAATCATGCACCATAATCAACAGGAAGAACTTCCAAGGCCGGTCTCATTACAGGGAGAGTTGCGAGGAAAGTTGAAGTCTGGTGTCAGGCGCAAGGAATTCTCGTATCCACCGGACAATATCCCTGTGAGAAAATAAATTTATAGATTACTATGTGTAGGTGGGACTCGGACTCTAAACACAAAGAAAGGAAGAGAAAGAAAAGAGTGAGAGTTCGGGGGGACAAACAGTGCAAACGGAAAGGTGAAGCATTTGAAAAACTATACCTAGTACTATTTATATACATTTATTTTATAAGATAACTTGTTTTGCTGGTGAGCGGGACACTTGCTTTTTTCCCCGACTACTCAGATTGTTGAACATGTGGCTTTGGATATTGCAGCATGAGCCAGTTGTCGTTCTGTACATACCACGAATGCGACGCTGTTGGCGATGTTCGCTTAGAGCCTCTCTGTTGATATCGGAACATTGTCGTTTCAGCAGCGTCGCAACCTTCTAACCTTGCCCTGTTTAGGAATCCCCTTACCTTTTGCAATTGCCTATCGCCTCTAGAACCGGACAGGTTGTTCAGCAGCCGGCGGCCATTGACACTGTACAGCTGCAGGGCAGTTTGGTAGCTCAAACAATTCAAAGACCCGGGCCAGAAGCGGAGGACGAGCGATTGTAAACTATGCCCTGGTTCTTTTGCTGGAAAATATCCGTCACCTCGTTGCAGGCTCCAAGGAGCAGTGGATCATCACCCGCGAGGGTTTTCGGTCCCAGTTCCAAAAAGCCGAGTATACATGTAGTGCCTACACCGACGACGTACTCGGACGGAGAGGGGGCGAAAATATATCTCAAGCCTTATTGAGGTCAAGAAGAAGATGCGAAATATGCTGGGAAGGGCTGTCAAGTTCTGCAAGAGACGGTCGAGGTAGTTGGGTGGATCATTAAAGATCAAAACACGGCCAACTTGCATGATAGGACCATATTATTGGTTCACTACATACAAAACTCCCTCAATTTCATGACTATGTACCATATGATATGTGAGAGTCGAGACGCCCTCTGCAGGGCCTCACGGAGTCATGTCACGAAGCTCACACGGAGCTCATGGAGCCGTCCTAGCACAGCTGCCATGCACCTGCTCGATGATCGTATGAGAGCTAGGTTCGCTGCTTCTAGGCCTGGAAGCGTGATTCTTCTTCAGGGGCATCACATTTTTCGTTCGGGTTGGGTTTGTTCTTATGTTTGTTCAGAATAAGCGGGAGGATTCTTACAGACAAAGAACAAATATTCCTTAATACCATTTGGATGAGCTCCCAGTTACTCACTCCGAGTCCATGTATGGTATCAATATGATAAATTATGAGACTCATATATTATTTTACATTGGGAATTTTGCGTGGTACATTCATAATCTTTGCTTTCTGGGGACAATCCTATTCGCATGTTGGCACTTCATGTTTCGATCAAAGCCATATTCCGAGTCTCTGGCTACGAGAGCGAAGTGAGTCAACATCACTGTTGTAGGGACTCTAGACTTCTTGATATTCCCAGTTTGAAGTTTGCGTAGATTGTCAAAGATAGGCAAAATAAACATGAATGACAAAGGCATTGTCATTTACTGCTGGCGAAGCATCCAGGTGAGCAAATCGACTTTTGTTGCGACTGCGACTGGCTTCACGACAGCCTGCTTGTCCCTCTCGGTAACGACGGCCGCGCTATTCCACTCAAAAAATCGGTTCAACACGTTAAGAGGCGTATCTAATGTTATCTCTACAAATTTGCGGTGCTTCCGGGGCTTATCGGCATCTGAAGCCCCTGTTTCTGGAGACTGGTCGTTCCAAGGCATCGAATTAATGTCTCTGGGATCTGTCACAATCTCTGCAAGTTTAGAAAAGTCGAACATTACTGTTGAAACCGGGCTTTTCCCTGAAGCGCGGCCGTGGCTTAGTCGGCTAAGAATGTTTCCTAAGGTGACGAGGCCGACGAGCCTCTTTCCCCCGGGTGTAAGGACCGGAAGCTGATCAAAGCCTCTATCTCTCATGATCTCAATTGCAGCTTCGCATGAGGCATTGGAGAGAACTGTAGTTATAGGTTTCAATCTGAGTGATCTGACATGGGCCCCAGAAAATGGATCCTTGGGCTCAGGAGGTGCCACTTCAGAGGAATTTGGAGAGAGTGATATGGATTGCGACAGTGGGGAAGGAAGAAGATCGTTTGCAGCAAGCCAGTCATCATCGGCAAACTAAGAAAGTAAGTCAAAGTCTCATATCAAAACCAAAAAAGCGAAAAAAAGGCAACAGTGGTAGCAATAGAAAAGATCGACGACGAATAAGTCGGAATGGTGTCCTACCTTGGTAAGGTAACTTCGTATGCTGTCTGGCAGTATAACCACTAGAACATCGTCTTTGCAGAAGTTGAAGTCCTTCACCGCTTGCACCATAGCTGCAATAGCACTTCCACTGCTCCCACCTACCAGGAGGCCTTCCTCGGCTATCAGATGTCGGGCATATCGAAATGATTCCTTGTCGGCAGTCTTGTACCATCTATCAACTAAGGGTCGGTCGAGGACCCCAGGGACAAAGTCATACCCAATTCCCTCGACTTTATAGGGCTCATTCGCATGCTCCTCGTTTAGCGATGCAGGCTGAGCCAAAATAGATCCATGTGGATCTGCGGCAATGACCTTGATACCGGGGTTGTGTTTCTTCAGGCCTCGGGACAGCCCGGTAATCGTACCGCCAGTCCCCGCGCCCGCCACAACAGCTTTTATCTTTCCATTCGTTTGATACCATATCTCTTCAGCCGTACCAAGCTCATGAGCTAGTGGATTATTCTCATTACTATACTGATCTAGTATATGTGCATTGGGTAGTTCTCTTTCAAGCTTCTTTGCAACTCCGATGTGAGATTCTGGAGCGTCGTAAGCAGCTTCTGTAGGAGTCCGGATGATGGTCGCGTTCAAGGCCCGTAATACAGCTACCTTTTCAGCAGACATTTTCTCAGGGAGTGTGATGATCGTTTTGTAACCTAATCTCACAATTAATACTCTTATAAACCTGAACGGAAGAGAGTAGATGACCCTTGACGGCGGCGACAAGGGCCAGTCCAATGCCACTGGGATCAGAATCAGCACCATTCCCATAGAGACCAGTATGTCAACGACTCACGTATTCCCACTCGTCGGTTCGATCAATGTATCGCCGGGTTTTATCCGGCCAGTCCGCTCAGCTTCTTCGATCATCCGCAACGCAATCCTATCTTTAACGCTTCCTCCAGCATTGAAATACTCCAACTTTGCATAGATAGTCGCCTCAATCCCAAGACTACGCGGAAGACGACTCAATCTGACAAGAGGAGTGTTGCCAATCTGCTCCGTTATGCTGTCCATCGCCGCCGGGGGGCAGGCGGGCAGTCTCGTAGATGAGGACATCGGAAGCGGTTTATTATCACAAGAGCGAAGCGAACAAGGAGAGAGAACTAGGCGTATGGATAAAATGAGAAGGTTAAGATACGATTAGACTCTCCCAGCGATACTCGTAGTAGTAGAGATCTGGGAACAAAACGATTCGAGTGTGAATCTTGTTTGATGCCCCTAAGGGTGAAAAGTTGGTGCCGGTATTACCGGTGGAGTATCATTATATTCCTCAGGCATCAAACATCTGACAGAGGCCCGTGCACTCCAGCTCCATTTTAAGCCTGAGGCACGAATACTGTATAAGGACTGGGACTGGATGCCTGAAGCCTAACTTAAGATGGCCAGGACCCACTGTCTTTGACTGCTTTTAATGTAGGTATTGACTGATCAATCCCTACTATCATAGGGATAGAGAAACTCTATGAAGCAAGACCCAATAATGAAAGCTATGTTACCTCAGAAGCTCAGATGTTGCATCACCCGCCCGCCAATCACAACGCCTGAGAATCTGAAGCAAGCTGCAAAAGCTACAAGGAAGTATGACATGTCACTACCAGGAAGAACTTGCATTCATTTCAGGGGGTTTTGTAAGTTATTGTTGCAATCTAATACAACTAGAGGCAAGTTCGGAGTTGGGCTACGTCCAGGCTTCTATACTACCGTGTACGTCAGCGGCGTCGCAACCTTGTCGATTTTTGCATATCAACATGCTAAAGCCATTAAACAAGGCATTTGAACCTCAAATACTTGATATATACGAGTGATCGCATCTGGAGAGAAGGAGAAGAGATCGATGTCAATACAAACTCTGCTGGGTCAAGGGGAACATCTCTTGACATATAAAAAGGGTATGATATATACACCTGTACATCTGATCAATTGCAACCTGTTTGCTACTACTTCTTGCAATAGTTAATTATTAATTGCACCCCTGCCATATCATTTCCAATATAATACATACATACATACATCATGTGGGGAACCATTGCTTCCATACTCGCCGGCATCGTCCTGGTTGCTGCTTGGATCGCAGGGTATCTTGACCCTTACCAGAGACAGCTGCAAGAATATGTGTTGGACAAAATGGGTGAAACCAAAGTGTCATACGGCATAAAAAGTAAGTAATATAATACCTTACCTACCTACTTTACCCAAAATTCCCCAATCTGACTTGAGTCAATAATTCCTGTTTGTCTTTTCTCCTTGCTCGCTGCAGCTGGAGGTTGCTAACAATTGAACCACGTGCAAATGTTTGAAGAAGGCGTTTCCGATAATAAGATCCATGTTGTTGAGGATAAGAACGTGAATGCAATCCAAGACAATGTGGGAAATCAGGCAGGTGGGCTGTTTGGAAAAGGAGGAGTGGCTCATGGCATCGGTGGGACCGTGGGCAGGAATATCTAATTATGGGATCATAATTCGGTTTGATCGCTGTTATACAAACGCCTGTATGTGCGGCGCCCTGGCTTTGAATGAATGAATGTTCTTTGTCAGTGTTATAACTACCGCCTTCTAACCTTCCATTGTGGCACTGGCGAAGGAATGATCATTGATATTACAGCATCCTCCATCCAAATCCATTTTATTATTGTTATTGTTATTGTTTCTTCTATGTACACTAGAGTCTACAGCATTATTGGCATCGAATATTTGCCTAGATGGAGAATCTGGCAACATGAATCGCGGCAAATTTCATCAATATGTACATAATGATGTGCATACTACCTTTTCATATTGAATTAGGGCCCCTTTTAAAAACGGAATAAATAAGAAGTAAATATAAAACTTAAAGAGAGCAAGTGTGGTGATTAGCAGTTATTAGGTATAAACCGTATAACTAGTCCATGTGGCAACCGGAAGATTCAAATTATTACCATCGGCGCAAGTTGGGTTATTGTTGTATTTTTTTTATTCTGCTTGTAGCTTGCCTCCTACATTTATATTATTTATGAGAGATGGAGTCTGGATTTGCCATAGCGGCTTCTCCCTTCACTGTCACACTGAGACTCAGTGCCTCCAAGATTGAAGCAGCATTTGCCATTTGCACGGCTTTAAGCTTGGGTTCTATATTTATGATAGTTGAGAATATTTGCACCTGCCGAAAACCGGAGGCCAAGCGTGAAATGACCAAAACCTCAAAGGTTGTGAATTTGGTATCGAAACGCGATCAGTGCATGCCTGGAACACAACTGTGCACCAAATCTAGATTCCTCCCAGAGCAAAGATAGATATTTTCAGGCAGTCGAGTCGGAGCTTGCAACTTCCCCATCGTGGCACCCTTTCATATCATACAGTCAATCAGCAGAGATCTTACGCTGTCCTTACGGAAAGAGAATCTAGAACGGAATTGGAAGAAGTTTGTAATCCTCAGTGAAGGTGAGCTCACCCGACCAGAAGAGCTTCAATTGCTTTAAGAAAATCTTGAAGATAGATGGAGATATAAAAAGTTTACAAGAAACACAACTGACTGTATGATGATGGACTCCAACAAGCAAGGCAACACCATAATTTTGATGTACAAACACTGGATGGATGTTTTCTGTGCATAGCCAAATAATGATGGGATCGGTTTTCAAAATACCTGATCGTCAACAAACCTGCATGCATGAAATTCGAAGGATTTGTCAATCGAATCAGCAATAGCTCGACAGTTATGTATCTCACACACTAACAAAAAATGCGACTGTTGACGCGGACAAATTGGAATATATCCCTACGACTTAGGAGTCAGCCCAATGTCGACCATCTGTACAACGGATCAATGACCATAGAATTCGGTTAGCATACCATTTTAACCAAACTGATAGCAATCGTGCAGAGCTTCTGAACAGAATCTCTGGTAATATTCTTCTCCTTTCCATCCTCGTTGTTTGTTTTTTAAACCAACAGTTTTCCATCCTTCAGCACGCAACCGATTGATTCGCTGTTGCTTGGTTTCCATAGGAACACCGTGACTTGCGATTGAACAGGAATTTATCACACCCAAGGCTGCATTGATACTAGAGTCACTGTTCTGTCTATCAGACTCTCTCTCAACTGGGGTAAAACTCCAGAAAGAGACTGAACGTCGGATCTTTGACGCTCGGTGGACACGTTGAAGTTCATTCACTGTACCAATGAACGAAGAAACTGCATCTATATTTGAACGAAGCTGGGTGCCAAAACTGATAATGTCATTGTTATAACGAGAGATAGACCTAAAATGATCATGGGAGACTATCATATCCGAGGAAGTGCCACTTGAAGTTGAGATAGAAGTGCTGTGTGATGATCGAAATCCAGAACTAGGGAGATCACCATTTTGATTGACTAGTATTTTAGAATAAGATTGAAACGAGCAGGTTCTGCAAGGTAATGATGGGAATGAATCAGTCTCTATTACTGCCAGATGACTTGTCATGCAAGTCTCCGGACGAACTTTGCGAATCCGAAGGGGCGATGGAATAAGACCAAACGTGCTGGTATTTTCCAGATGAAGCTTTAAACTGCTATCAGCACTCTCTTCCGGCGATGACTCACATGATAAAAAGGGGTCATCCTGGGTTATACACGATGACTCCACGGACCGCTCTAGTATTCGCGTGATGGAGTTTGTGACGGTATCAATAGTAGAGAGATGCTCGGAGGACTCCGACGTGGAAGACAGTCCATCATCATCGGAGACAAACTCGGGAGGAGGTCCGATTCCAACGATGGGTAACAGAGGAGGAAGCGCTATTTTACACGCAATGAAACTATCCAAGGCTAACCTAAGGAGCGGGATTTTGTTGCCGGAGTAGTGGTGTGCTGCGCGTCCAAGCATTTCATACGATATAGCAACGTAGAATTGGAGAAAAGTCCGGTGAACTGGATGCAGCTGTGGACGCGGGTATATGTTAGCTACACGTCCATGGTCATCGTCAATTGAACATACTTACAGGCATCACTGTGTTATTATCGAGTATCCGGGACGCGAGAATCGCACATTTCTTATATTGACGCTTAAAATATAGTTGCTTGAGGCACTGAAGAAAGTCCCTCCATTCATCTAGAGACTCCGGGGGGAGGATTTCATGATCTGATACCGAACGAAAAATGAATTTTTTGGGTATTATGGGCGTCATGGACGACTCGGAAGCAGGAGTCTGTTGAGATGGAATGAACGTAAGGAAAGGCGGTTTCTACATTATCTGCAAACCACCAAATGGCAACAAACAATATCGATACAAATTTCTAATTGAGAGACATAACCTGCTGGATTGGATAACCCAATGAAGGAAAGGACTGAAGAGAAGGGTTCTAAATTCAGAAAGAGAGCTTTTGTTTGCAGGTCTTGAATTATTAGACATGAAGACAAACTTGAAATATCATACGATACAGTATGATACGTAAGCCTGTACATTCGCTCCATGGGACAGAAAAAGCTTCCCTGACTTTGTGACATATGTGATAGGATGGTATATACTCTGACGAAGCATATATCAAGAGTTAACCATCAAGGTCAGAGGTCTAGACCACCTAAGCAAACAAAGCAATTGTAATATATTACATATATGATAGTTTCTCGCACTTTTAGTGGCCTGATATTCTAGGTCACATATTCCTGTTTTCTCGTCTGCCAATTCTAGGCCTGTCCATGTGTGGTTTGTTTTGCACGACATATATGCTATATGTCAATTGTCCTGCAGTTATCAGCATTCCTTTTGTATACAAGCTGAGAGTGTGGGGCTGTCCATCATTGCTTGTAATGTGTACGTCGATAAACGCTTGCCTAAGGCAAATTATATGAACTTATGATGATCAATTGCAATACATTAATATAATTCTCTCTATATATTGTAATCACTTGGCTCTTGGCCTTTAAGCTTAACAGAGGTTCATGGACAGACTAGTTGAGGAGGTATATCCCGATTGGCTGGACACTTTACCAAGTTACCAACAAACTGCCCCGCGCTATGTCCAACTAGACATGTATCACCGTGGTATGATATATGATAATGAGATTCTCCTCCAAATAATAATATGTAATAATAACTTTATTAATATTTTCTGCCTCCTGTATCATAATAGGTTCGTTTTCCTCATCCCATTTTATTTTCCCTTTTCTTTTTTTGTATTATTGGTTCTGATAAGCAGCTTATGGCCTTTAGCCTCGTTGTCTGCCCCTCACTTTCCCCCCCAAAACTCAGCCCCTCCAAGGCTGCAGAGCTCATCCCGTTGCTGCGCCACATCGTCCCTCATCACGATCCCCCCTGTTTCCTGGTTTCTACTCGCTCTACACAAACTTATATCACTAGAGAGGCATCCGCCCTCCTCGAAGGGTTATTGTTTCTCTACAAACATCTTCTTTCACTCTCACTGCGGTCGTTTGTCCCCGGGTGCAAAACCTGCAGGCGAAAGGCACGTGCTTTCCAGCCTCGTCCTGTTAGAAATCCCCACAGTTTAACTCCATTATTGAACCTGGATGACACGGGCACCGCCCGATTTCGCATGAAAAGATGAGTTGTAAGTTAGAAAATATTGTGTGAAGCGTTGATTAACGGCAAAACATTGGTATCCTTTGCACCATTGAGGTTGTACGGTCTTGAGAAGCATTCGGTCGTTATGTCCATATATCTAGTGGAGCTTCTAGTTGCTCCTCTAGGTCTGTGAGCGTCTTTAAAGCTCTTGAGTTTGTGGGCCACATGGTCGGAGAATCACTACGCTGTATCTTTCACGTCGAGAGACCGTTTCCCTGGGGGAGGCCCGCTGACCGAGTGTGCATTAATCCAGTCTCGAATATGCTCAATAAGCTACAAGGTCAGCCGGAGAGTTATGAAAAGAAGTACGGTTAATCAATCTCACAGCCTTGAATCTTCTCGAGCTCGTGCTTAGCTCGTCACTTCTAGAACGCAGTACCGATTCGGAAAGACGCTGGGCGCTGGGACGTATGGTATTGTGCGCGAAGCAGAATGCAGCTCGGGCAAGGTCGCCGTTAAGATTATCCTGAAGAAAAATGTTCGAGGCAACGAACAGATGGTTTATGATGAGCTGGGGATGTTGCAGAAACTGGATCATCCCAACATTGTCCATTTCCGTGACTGGTTTGAATCAAGGGTAAATGTTAACCGTCTCCTTGCCTATTGGCAGCCGTTAATCGACTTACAGGATAAATATTATATTGTTACTCAGCTAGCAACCGGTGGAGAACTATTTGACCGAATCTGTCAGTACGGCAGGTTCACGGAGAAAGATGCCTCTCAGACCATAAGACAAATCCTAGGTGCTGTTGATTATCTTCACGAACGTAACATTGTTCACCGAGGTGCGTCCACAGATCACGGATGACGTTTACTGTGCGTTCTGACGTTGAAATCATCACAGACTTGAAGCCCGAAAATTTGCTTTATCTTACCTCTGAACTTGACTCTCCTTTGGTCTTAGCCGATTTTGGAATTGCCAAGATGCTAGAAAGTCCCTCAGAGGTCTTGACGTCCATGGCCGGGTCGTTCGGGTATGCCGCTCCGGAGGTTATGTTGAGAAAGGGCCATGGCAAGGCAGTAGACATGTGGTCCATGGGCGTCATTACTTACACTCTGCTTTGCGGCTACTCACCATTCCGGGCAGAGAACCTCACGGACTTGATCGAAGAATGTCGACATGGGCGCATTGTCTTCCATGAGCGCTACTGGCGTGATGTCTCTAAGGACGCCAAAGATTTCATTCTCACTCTTCTCCAGCCAGACCCTGCCGAACGCGCCACGTCCGCCGAGGCTCTCAAGCATCCATGGCTGAAGGGAGACACCGCCACTGATCACAATTTGCTACCTGAGATAAGGGCTTACATGGCCAGGGCTAGGCTCAGACGTGGGATTGAGATCGTCAAACTTGCCAACCGCATCGAAGCCCTCAAGATGCATGATGACGAGGAAGATATTGACCAGTCGGAGCACGTGCCTGCCGCGCACGACGCCGATGGCAAACCCCATAAAACCCCGGGCACCACTACTCTCCGAAACCTACTATCACCCTCTTCACCCGAGGGCGCACACCAATCATCGAATTCACAGTCGGGGCCTACCAAAAAGCGAAGCTTAAGCAAGACTGCCCGTAGCGATATTTTCCGGGAGGTTGTACTTGCAAAAGTTCGCGAAAAGAAGGACCAGGATGTGCTAGAACAAGTAGAGAGAGACGCCATCGCCAAGGCCGAAAAAACCACTCGTTGAAGCCCCGTGTCAAAGTGTTTTCCCAGTCATGGGAACTCGTATATGTCCATGATAGTCTTTTGTTTGTTTTTTTTTTTTTTTTCTTTTTATTTCTCTCTCTACATTTTCTTGTTTTAATTCCTTTCCTACATATCATGAAAATACCGAAGGGTCACATAAAGGTTATTGGTTGGTCATAGCCATCTTTGGTACTGGCTGGGCGATATATGATATAATCTTTGGAGTTGCATATGCCTCCATCTCATTTAAGAAACGGCCGTATTTTATTTAATTTATTATTACATATATTCTGGAAGTTGGACTCGTTGGAGCACGTTAAGGCATCGACGGAAAGTTACCAATGTATATTGGATATAATGTATGAGGTATGTACGTATGTAGCCTTAAAGGTCATTTTAATGGTGCCTGAAGTCTGTGACAGCCCTAAAAAAGTGCTTGGGCCACAAAGCTAGTGGCAGTCACCAGTAAAGTGTAACTAATAATAATAAAAGAACAGCCACAGGGCTGTCAGGCAGACGCAGTCATCAATTGGATTGTCGGCGACTCGTTCAACTTAACTGAGAACTCCCACAACCCCCGGAATAACTATATTTTTGTTGTTACCTATTTCTCCCATATATATAGTAGTGCTTTTATATCTCCTTACCTACCTATCTCCGCTCAGTTGTTGAATTCGGCCTTGACCTTCCTTTACTTGAAACTTTTATGCTCCAGGCCGTGCTTCGGAGACGTCATAAACGCCTTACCGTGTGACCCCCTCAGAATCACAGACGACTTGACCCTTTTGAACTATTTCCAAAAGAAACTGCCTTGGCAACCAGCACAAGGCTGGCGACAGGACGAGAGCTTGCTGGAGAACGCTCTCTCTGTTGTTGACAATATGTTTGCCAGCCGACGTCTGGGCAAGGTATGAGCACTGCAGTTCGAGTCTTGCTTGTTACTCTAATTGCCCCGCCTATCAATGTCCCTGCCGCTGACTCGGAGTGAACCAGGAGCTCCTTAAGGTATGTTAGATACCTTGCGCTATCTCTTCCCTTTGATCTTCCCCTACGTTCGCCAACTCTTGTTGTGATTCCCCGTTGGATCGTTGGTCTCGTCCCGTGGACACGAACGACTACTTGTTAGGATCCATCGTCTAATAATCCAACAATGATAGATGCAGGGCCACCTGCCGCCCGGCATTTCTATCGTCAAGTCCGAGAATTTTGAGGAGTGGCAAATGGATATCAAGGTCTTGGACGCAAACCCGCTCTATCAGAACGAGATTTATCGCCTCAAATTTACTTTTGGGTCGAAATATCCTATTGGTAGGTTCGACTTGTGGTTTGTTTCCTTGATTGCACCACGTTAAAACCACCGGACTTGCCTTCACTGCATAGTCCAGCGGTTGCATGCATTACCTCTTTCACATTTAGCTGCTTACCTATACTCTCTCCGCAATTCACACCCTCTCCCGTAATTTCCCTTGATCAGTCGTTTTGATATTCGCTTTCTCTGCTTGTTGTCCATTCCCGCCGCCCTTAACTGGATGAGATACTGCTTCTAACTGATAACTTCACTATTAGAGCCTCCCGAGGTCCAGTTTATTGAAATCCCTCGTTCGTCGGAAACTCCCCGTCCGATTCCAATACATCCTCACATCTACAGCAATGGCATTATCTGTTTAGATCTGCTGAGTTCAGCAGGCTGGTCACCGGTTCAAACAGTGGAAAGCGTTTGTATGAGTATTCAGAGCATGCTCACTGCGAATACGCGCAACGAGCGGCCTCCGGGTGACAGTGACTTCGTGTCGTACAATCGCCGCAGGCCACGAGATATCAATTTCTTCTATGATGACGATAACGTTTGAGTGCTTTTCGTCTGCTCTCTTGCGGTTACTTTAACACATGTTTGTAGTCCCCACCCTCTTTTTCTTCTTGCATTTCCCCCTTGACCTGCGTAGGCGTTGGGGTGTTCTGGAATCTAGTATCAGATCTAGTCGATATTGCTCCCATTTGCACCTTGAAGTCAAGGTGTCTTGTCATGTCTACGGTGTTGTACATATCTCACCCTATACTTCATATTTCTGTTTCATACTTCGGACAGGTATTTTCCACGGGTTGGATTGTGATGAATTTTTAGCATATGATACACTCTCTTCTTTCTGTCTTGTTCGGGTTAGTCGGCGCAGACGAGGCATATTTGCGACATACCAGTCTTGATAATGCTCTGAGGTTATTTTTGTTTGCAAATCCGGCTCCGCCATTGCCTTCTTCCTACTCTCTTACAAACTTATGACAGAAAATTCCTTAGCGACAGCCTCGAACTATCATAGGAAGGAACGCGCAGCTGTTACATGCACAAATTACTAGAAGTTGAGAGCTCGTTGTCAGGAGACAAATTCAGCTCTTCAAGTGGTTTTTTTTTTTTTGCACCAAGATCATGAGATTAAATGTCTCACATTTTTTTTGATATTTCTATTGGACAGTTACATAGGACTACACAGAGGAACCAGTGGGAATAAAAAAGCGAAAAAATAAATAAACAATATATATATGTGATATTGACAGAAGATAATGAACGGCTAGGAAGTTATACATATGGGGATTCTTGCCCATCCAGATCAACGGCATTGATCAATTAGGCAAGCTCTATAATTGAGTTTTCCTTTCACTCTATTTTAGTTCCTCTAGTTCCTCTCGTCTCCTATCACGAGGAAGGTGGAAGATGGTTTATAGCGCTTTCCTTGTGTATCGAACAACAGATCCTCCTTTCAAGCCCTGGCTATCGGTCAACCTCTCCAAACACAAGATCCATGGTTCCTAAGAGACCAAGTTAGTTTCAATGTATTGACGCACGAATAATCTAGAAGATAAGCTAACTTACCGATAATGGCAACAGCATCAGCCAAGAGATGTCCTCTTGCAATTTGGTCAAAGCCACCCAGGTGGGCAAAGCCAGGAGCACGGATCTTGCAGCGGTATGGTCTCTCACTGCCATCACTAACAAGATAAACACCCATCTCACCCTTGGGGGCCTCAATTGCAGAATAAGTTTCGCCAGGAGGTACAGTATATCCTTTGGTGAACAGGAGGAAGTGGTGGATAAGAGCTTCCATATTTTCCTTCATAGCGGCTCGAGGAGGAGGACTGATTTTGTAGTCCTCAACCTTGACAGGTCCAGCAGGCATCTTGTTTAAACACTGGTGAATAATTCGAAGAGACTGGCGGAACTCCTCCATCCTGCACAGGTAGCGATCATAACAGTCACCATTAACTCCAACGGGGACGTCGAATTCGACTTGGTCATATGCATCATAGGGTTGGGATTTGCGTATATCCCATGGCACACCGGAACCTCGAAGCATAACTCCAGTAAAGCTCATGTTCAAAGCGTCCGCAGCACTTACCACCCCAACACTCTGCGTTCGGGCTTTCCAGATACGGTTATCAGTAAGCAACTCTTCTGTTTCATCAATTCGGTCGCCAAACTGAGTCGCCCACTGGTAAATATCATCGAGAAGGCCGAGAGGAATATCCTGGGAGACACCACCAGGGCGAACATACGCAGCGTGGAGGCGAGCACCGGAAACCCTTTCATAAAACTCCTGCTCACGTCAAATCCTTTTTCCTCTGATAATATCCAATTGAACATACCATGAGCTTCTCCCGTTCCTCAAAGCCCCACAAAAAAGGCGTCAGTGCGCCGACGTCCATTGCATGAGAAAGGACCGACATGAGATGATTCAGTACTCGGGTAATTTCTCCAAACAAAGTGCGGATCCATTTAGCACGCTCTGGAATTTCAATATTGAGCAGTTTCTCGACTGCCAGGGAAAAGCACTGCTCGTTGGTCATCATTGACACATAGTCCAGTCGATCAAAGTACGGCAGCGCCTGCAAATAAGTTTTATACTCGATCAACTTCTCTGTCCCACGATGTAGTAGTCCAACGTGGGGATCCGCACGAATGATCTCTTCTCCATTGAGTTCCAGGATTAAACGAAGTACTCCGTGGGCAGCGGGATGTTGAGGCCCGAAATTGACCGTGTAATGCCGGATCTTGCGATTATGGCCTGCATCGGATTCTAACGCGGCGGCACGGTCCGGAGGTTCAGCATCCCCCTTATTCGCAGCATGAGTGAAAGATGGGTCTGTAGGAATGAGCCTGGTGGTCTGGTAACCTGCGAGCTCTTCGGTACGATGCCGTGAGACAGATAATGAGCGGGATATGACGACCGGCACAGCTCGAGATAGATATGAGGGGCGTAAGCACAACCTTTTCGGCGCGTTGCCGATCAGTCGAGTAAATGACAACGCCATTCAGGACGACGCAATGTGACAATGGATTCGGCCTGATCAACCAGTATAGAGGCAATTCGACGAGGGGCGCCGTTGTTGTCTGTAATTGCCCCGAAGACGAAACTCACCACCGCTGCCTCAATTGTCAAATGTGCTCTGGTCACATGATTCCAAGCTTACCTGGTTGGCTGGTCAGACCCCTTTATTATGCGTAACCCTGGCTCCCGAGGGTACTTAGAATTGCGCAAAATATGATGTACTCCTTTTCCAGCCTCTACTACCTAGGTAGTTAGTGCATTTGATAATAAACGACCATGATACATGCTCAAAAAAGTTTTCGACCGAGCTCTCGTTTCTACCAGTTTCATGCTATCTACATAAAGCAGTCATGGCACCCGTTGTTCCGTCACAGGAGGAACTCGATCATAGAAAGGTATAGTCCTTTCAGAGACTCTATTCAAGGTTGCTTTCTAATCAGCTATGCTGTGCAGATTATTAATATTAACGCAGAAACGGTGACCAATATTTCCTCCACCGACTTCCCAGGCCACTGGCCCGGCGAGGATCATGAGTGGGCGCTAGATAAATTCAGGAGAGTATGTGCACAGATATCTATCTTTTAACTACACATAGACTCTAACATTACCCTGCAGGATTTCAGAGTCGAGTTTTTTCAAAATGAACCATATGAGGCATCCTTCTCCTTCATCGGAGTTGACGCATCCATTGCTAATGCCTTCCGTCGCATTCTCATCGAGGAGATTCCAACCCTAGCTGTTGAATATGTTTTCATTCACCTCAACACCTCAGTCATCCAAGATGAGGTGCTCGCTTCACGACTAGGGTTGATCCCTCTGCAAGGATCGGTAGAAGGCATCAACTGGATGCGCTGGTTCAAGAAACCGACAGACGATGATCCACAGGGCGGCAGTTCCCCAAGCGACTACAACACCGTTGTCCTTTATCTTGACGTCGAGTGCACCATAAATCCGAACGCGGCGCCCGATGAGGATGATCCTCGAGAGCTCTATAACAATGCCCATGTATATGCTAAAGATATCTCCTTCTTACCTATCGGTCGTCAGGAACAATTTTTTGTTGGTGAAGGTGCTATTCGTCCCGTCAACCCAGATATTTTGATCGCGAAGCTCCGTCCCGGACAGAAAATCAATATGGAACTGCACTGTATCAAGGGCACCGGAGCGGACCACGCAAAATTTTCGCCTGTCGGAACTGCCACATACCGCCTAATGCCAGATATCAAGATCTTGCGTCCGATCATCGGCGATGATGCCAAAAAATTTGCCAAGTGCTTTCCAGGAGGTGTGATTGGTTTTGAGACTATCACTTCAGAGGAGGCGTCCCAAAAAGGGAGTGGATATGAAGATCATGCGGGCGAACAGAAAGCTGTAGTGCGGAATCCGTTCAATGATACTGTCAGCAGAGAATGTCTACGCCATGAAGAGTTTCAAGGCAAGGTCAAGCTAGGCCGGGTGCAGGACCATTTCATCTTCAACATCGAAAGCACTGGCCAATTCCCAAGCGACCTTCTTTTTCTCGAGAGTGTCAAGGTCTTAAAACTGAAGTGCGCGAGGCTAAAGCGAGACCTATCAACTCTCATGCGGTGAGGCGATTGCCGTTGTCTGCTTTGATCGGCGTCTTACGATGCATTTTATTGGCGTTTACTTTCACCTTGCTTTCGCCCTCTCTGGGCGCTCATCAAAGAACAGCTAAAGTCACCTCGATCTGGAACTAGAACCGGGTCGGGGAATAAATTGATAAGTCTGAAGAAAAAACAGCCCATGAACAACAATGCCGTGACAGTGTACCACAACATTCTTCATTTCCAGCCTATGAGTCCTATTTAAATACCAACTTGTACCGAAAGTCGATAGCAAAAGCAGGATCACTGATAGCAATCTCTTGTCCATCAGATACCAGCTCCCTTAACTTCAGTGGCAAATTACACCTTGTCTGCTCCTCTAGCTGAGGCGGGAAACGTTGGTAAAGTGTCTTTTCCTCCGTTCGCAGACTAGGTTTCTTTAACTGTGCCTCTGCGCGCTCTCCAAGGCTCTCAATGAAGGATTCGAGACTCGTCTCAGGGTCCACCTCAATTTTCCGCGCGAGATTCCCACAAACAGGACAGTCCGGCTTCTGCTCAGCATTGAAGGTGTACGTGTAGACACCTTCCTCGCCTGCATACATCATGTAACTCTCTAAATATGGGTTACAGGACGTGGCGATCTTAAAAGCTTCTGATGTGGCCGATGCAGCGATGATTGCATTAGTTGAAGCGATGGCAGGAATGATATTCTTTACGACCCCTTGCGCCATTTGGAATGTAACTCCAGGGATTGAGAATTGCTTCGACCGTTCCAGCGCAGCGCCGTAGATCCAAGATATGTGTTCCATATTGTCGCTGTCGAATGGTTCGTCTTTCCACTTCTCCTGCCAGGCGATCTGATGTGCCCATTCGATGCAATGCTGTGGTTGCCGAGGAATGGTGGCAATAGTGCACAGAGGAACTGCAGCTCTTGGAGCATGCATATCAAGTTGACATTCAATGCACGATGTCAACGTCGGCAGGATGACACGGGACTGTCCCTTGAACCCTGTCACACTATCAGCATACAGACATAGCATACTCTAGAATTGGACACACCCTCTGTCCCGCCGTCAATTAAAGGTTTCAAGCTCTCGGGATCATCAGCGTCCACCATCCCCGCTAGTGTAGAATTGATCCATCTACGGGCTTCAATGCTGTCCAAACCACAGACAATAATCTTGAATTGCATGTAATAATCTTCATCCTTGTCCTGGATTTTGCCAACATATGGAGTGATTTTTACTCCCTTAACACGCTTCTCCACGAAGGCAGCCGCAACCTCTGCTTTCGGTTTACCGACGTCAGATTCTCTGAAAAGGAATTGGCGGTTGAGGTTTGAAATATCTATGGTGTCTGTTGGTGTGTTAGGAGCAACTCGAAGAGTATTTTGAGTGAAGTAGCTTGCCCATATCGATGACATGGATGTCTTTAAACCCCGAAAGTGCGAGATTTTTCAGAATTTCGCATCCTAAGCCACCGGCTCCTCTGTCCTAAATTAATACACATTCACTCAGCTGGTACAGACACGAAAACCGGAACTAACATGACTCTAAACTATGGTTAGTATTGAGATATCAGGGACGAGTGCAGCTAGCTAACAGAATTTTCGATGTTTCCAAGGCATTAATGGTCTCTAGTCCAGGGACCCAGTCTTCGTCGCTGAAAGGTCCGTGTTTACTAAGGACCTTATACAGATGCTCCCTATATATAAAATTGGTGAGAATTCAACGGGTTTATGACAGGGAACCTCAGTAATACCAACCATCGAGGTTTCGAACGACCTGGTGCCTCTTTAGACATCTTGTTAAATAAAAGTTAAAAAGACCAAGACTTCGCAATTATGATAGACCAGTACTGAATACGTCTCTCATAGACAGATATACATTCCTAAAAAAACAATGTTAAGGAAACGCTCAGTCAGACGTAATATAAGAAGTCCAAGCAAGAATTTCTTACATCAAAGCCAATCTTACAAGTACGCATCAAAGCCATGCACTAAAAGCTATACTATGTAGCAACAAGCATGCAGTGGAAAGAACGCATACCTACATAATAAGGGTACATTAGTTAGGTAACAAATATTTTATGACCAGTCATAAAATTTTCGAAGGGTTGCTAGCGCGATGCGCCGAGCACGTGATACATACCCCATTTTGCAAGTTATCAGCTATAAGATTGGCCAGGGTTTCCTTGGAACTGATTTCTTTGAAATTCTTTCAGGCGCATTATTGCCTTAATGCAGTTCTTTATTATGAATTATAAAGACAAAGAAGTAACCCTGCATCCGATATAGAAAGATATACGGACCACACATGACTGTGGGTTGTGCGCTTTTGACCAACTAGCTAGATAATTCAAGACAACAAAGCCTGAACATGTTAGGAAGGTCAAGACTGACAGATGAATGCGGCCCTGATACTTTAACTGAACAAGTTTCCTACCCATACCTCGCAAGAATCCTTGACAAAGGCTGAGAAAGGATCACCACATTGGTGCTCAGAAAGGAATATTAAAGGAATTAGTATGAATAGTATGGCCCTTATTCAATATATTTGCATCTCTTTTCCTGATCTCCTACCTTAGGTTGACTCTAGTAACATCCCTTGGCCGAGGATGACCAGATGAAGGAATGGATTTATGAAGATGCAACGTGAAACATTGTAAGTTTTTCTTTCAACTGGTCGAGTCCACAGGGAACCAAAACTGCACATACTCTATCCAATCAACATGCCTTTATCCCTTGACTCTGTGTGCCTTTCAGAGACAGAGACTACCATTTGTCCCAATCTATCATAGTACAAGATTGCATTCCACTGTCACAACAACATAAATTCACCTCCATCAGTTAGAAATACATCCATTCCAAATTCATATATAGCCTTTGAAGAGTTTAAAACCACAACAATGCTGCCTTGTGGGCACATATCCTCGCGTTGCAGCAACTCGAAGTGCAACGTGAAAATCAGATTGAGCCTTTTCGCAGCCCTTTTACTGCATTTTGTGCAGCCAATGTCAATGACCAGCTCTTAGACCAGTGCTGGGTTAGGCGGTTATTTAGCAAATTGTGAACGCCTCTGTTGGTACAAACAAGAGCATTCATCGTGGCAGCATCATGATCAAGGTGAGTTGCAATTTCAATTAGAAGTTCTGGTGGCAAGTCTGACAGACATGGCTGTGAATATTAGAATTTCAGTCAAGAGGTTGGATAGATATTTGCAATGTTGTCAGCTGTGCTGAGGGCTTTTGGTGATAAGAATAGCATTTTTATATGTCGAAAAGTTTAAAGCAGGAAAGAAATTAAAAATGGTACATAACGGGAGCTACCAGTCATTGCGTCAATTATCTTTATCTTCAGATAGATCCTGATCGAATGCCCTATGTTAATCTGATATGCCTGTAGGACTCTCTTGTGTGAATAGAACCGCCAATTCTGACAAATAAAATACACTCCGTCGACCGAAAATGGCGTTGAGACAATATAGCGTGCAGCTTCTGACGATGAAGAAACGTCTTACAGTGAAGCTGGCCGTACGTTTTCATCATAATTGGGTCTGTGGCATTTACATGACCATGAAGAAGGTGGGTGAGAGTTGATCCACTGATTATATTCCACTGCTCCCATGAGCTGCTACAGTCACTTTACGTTCACATCAACGCACACCAGGCTCAACTGCCCGCAACTAGAGATATCGATATCGAGCTACCATATCCTTGCGCAGACAAGGGTGGAGGAACAACACTGTTAATCGATAGTATTCTGTCGTTCGTTCTTATGCTGGTCTTGCACCTTCCGTACTCTCAGGCTCTGGGGTCCCTTGCTATGATAGTTTTTCATCTTCTATGTATGCTAACAGGGTTGGGAATCGGGATCTCCTCGCCTTTGCCACGGGATCGGGACCATGCTAGGGCCTACCCTGGAGATTGGCTTTCCAGCAGGCATTGGGACTCTACGTAGCCACTACCCAATAGAATAGGAATCGACAGATACGATGGATAATAGAATCAGTCGCGTAGAGGATACGACCAGACTTAGATTATTATTATTCCACGAAGTTCATTGGGTCAGAATTAACGGAATAATAACAATAGTAAATCAGAATCAAAGGGTGATGTTCTCCGAACCCGTATTTAAAATTATTTTCTCTGTCCTCTTCTCTTATTTCAATATTTCCGGCTCTCCACGGCTTTTATCGCCTAACACCTGCAGTGCGCAAGAGATCCTTAACTTGAGAAGCATAGAAATTGTGCATCAAACCCCGTTCATATAAATGGGTCAAGATGCCGACACCAGTTTGATCCAGAGAGTTACTATATGTAGAAGTTGTGCGGCGATAAAGAAGCGGGCTTACATCATACATGCTGCAGCGGTTAAATCTAGGGTCAATATCATTTCTCTCCAGTAGTAGATCCACCACTTCAAGGGACTGGTGATAGCATGCCTGGTGGAGCGCAGTCGATCCACAGTTGTCGGGAATATTGACGTTGATATCGCCTCGCTCCAGGAGGAGCTTTGCAGATTCTACGGAGTTGTAATAGGCGGTCCAAGAGAGAGCGGTAGCACCTGAGTTAGCCTGGAAGTTAACATCAATATCTTCCTGGTCCAAGAGTAGCTTTACCACATCTGGAAAACGAGCCCCGACGTTCAACGCTTTATCAAGATCGAGATCAACAATTCCAGGATGATTCAGAAGCAACTTCATGACATCAGCGTGGCCTTGGCACGCCGCACATTCGAACGCATCTCTCCCAAAGTCGTCGACAATGTTGGGGTTCAAGTCATCTCTCGCGAGCATAGACTCCACTACCTCCACCAACCCCTTTTGAGCAGCTGCAATGAGTGCTGTCATTCCTTGGGTACCAGTGAGCTTAATATCAATACCATCTTTGGCAAGGAGTAGGTTGATAATCTCTACATGGCCCTTTCTACAAGCCACTATCAGTGGTGTAGCCCCATTAAAGCTATTTCCGCAGGCGTTGATGTCGACATCATCTCGAGCAAGCAACTGCCGCACGATAGGTATACGTCCCCTATGACAGGCAAAGATCAGTGGCGTGCTCTGATCTCTATCCCTAACATCCGGATCAATGTTAGCCATGGCAAGGAGCAATTCAACAATGGCACTATGGCCCCATTTGGCGGCGAGATGAAGGGGGGTCAACAAGCCATCCCCAAAGTCAAAGTTTGGGTCGATGCCATGAACTGTCAAGAGTAGTTCAACGATGGGCACATCTCCTCGCTTTGCAGCAATTTGAAGTGCAATATGAAAATCTTTCGAGATTGGATTGATTGGATTGAGCCCTTTTGCAGCATCTACTGCGTATTGAATGGTGCCTCTTAGTCCTTTTTCTGCACCCCATATCACTGACCTACTCTGAGACTGGGTCACATCCCGATAATAAAGGCGGCTATTCAGCAAATTGTGAACACCTCTGTTGGTACAAACAAGAGCATTCATCGTGACAGCATCATGATCCAGGTGAGTTGCAATTCCAATTAGAAGTTCTGGGGGAAAGTCTGACAGAGACATGGCTGTGAATATTCGAATTTTAGTTAAGAGGTTGGATGGATATTTGCAATGTTGTCAACTGTGCTCTGGGGGCTTTTGCAGGTGATTAGAATAACATTTATATATGTCGAAAGCAGGAAAGAAATTAAAAATGGTGCGGGAATTTGAAGATTGGGGAACTACCAATAGCTTTGGGATATTTCAGTGCCTCCTTTTCTTTTTTTTCCCTTCTGCTTTGTCTCAAGATTCCTATACCGACTGACTTATATAGACCAATGTTATCCGATTCCAGGTTTTATAAATCAGTTTTATAAATCAGAGAGAACAAGCCATTGGGCTGTTTTATTATTATTAGAATCGGATCACTCGGTCCTAACCGGCCGCTGGTAAACTTCAGGGACCCTCACGGATGTGTGGATATGAATATATTCGAGCTGGACCCCACTTTCTATATCATAGATATATCCGCAAATACACGTGAATATCATGAATGGATGTTCTAATATTAAAAGAAATAAATCTCAAGAAATTGAATATCAAATGAATCCACAGTTGTATTTAGCGGCTTGGCGATGAAAATTACGTGTGGGGCTAGTGCGGGGCTAACTAGTGCTGGTGGGGACCTGCTAGCGGGATGGACCGAGCACGTGATACATATGTAGTTGGAAAAAGTTCTTGAGGTCTCTCTCTCTTCACAGTCTCCTTGACATACATTTTCCGCGATCAACCAGAATGGATGGCATGCTGACTGCTATGAGAACTGTTACACGCCATGATCAGAAGTTGTTGGGCCCAACATCTGAACACGACAGTGCTAAGAATTTGGGCGCTGCGTCTCAGTCTTGGATTAATCCTGATCGTTCGTCTCCCGAGTATATCATAGGCTTATTTAAATCAAACCCATCGCAAGAACAGCTCGAGGAAGCTCTACTCACTCTAGATTTTGCAAACAAATCGCCAGAGAAAGCGTTCGATATCAGACTCCCAACTCCGGCCACAGCCCAAATTCTTCATGTCCTAATCAGCGTTACGATCCCAGATCACTGGAGTATCATAAATTTGGCTCAGCAAGGCAACAGAAAAACGGAGCAAAAGTTAAAAGCAACTCTGTTGAGATGTCTTTTCAGCGTAGTGGGTGTCAGCGCTGTAGTAGCCCAGCTGCGTACTCTAATAGCAACTTTTAACTCGAGCTCATCAACTCAGAATGAAGGCTCTGGCCAGAAACTCATTATTCGAGATACGATTTCATTTCTTTCGGTCCTTCTAAAGCCAAAAGATACCTTAATGCGTTTGTATACGGACATCTTCACATTATATGATAATTCCATCAAAAAGCAAATCGCATGGAGAGAACTTACCTCTCTTTTCGCGGCAGGAAGGATTCTCTCCACAGCTGCTGAGGCTCTGGCATTAATAAAAGATCAGGATCATATAGAGCCGCTGGTATGGATTGGTGAGGGAGTCTCTTATGCTTCCTGGTTAGGCCATAATCTTCATAATATGATGTCGAAAATCGATCATAATGATGGGGAAGCCTGGAAATCCGCAGGGCTTATGACAGGTCGGGCGCTGAGTCTCGGATATACTGGTAAAGAACGGCAACTTCCCTGCATATTTTTGCCATATTCTAATAATTTATGATCAGATCAGCTTGTTAGGGAGCTATACACGGGACTTCTTGGTGAAGCAGACTTCCTACCGCGTCTAACGGTACTCCTTTCCAATCTTCGTGCCTCCGAACAAACGTCTATTTTTACAAGCGTGCTATGCGATATTGAACGAAGATATTTCCCAGGGCAAATTTTTGTGGAGAAAGCAGAAGAAATAAAAGAAAGTGATGTTATTAATGGGGTTGCAGCATTATGTGCCAACTTCATTAGCAATAGCCAAGTTCTCGAGAGTCAGCTGAAGGACTGGCTTTCAACGGGCCAGGGAGGTTGCATTCAAAGCATTGGATTACGTCGGGCGCTTTTGGCTACCTTTTCAGAAAGGAAAGGTGAGCACCTCCTCTTTTGCAAAACAAAAGGGTCCCCTAACAAACCGTTTTAGACTCACTTATGGAATTATTCAAGAAAAGCCTATCGAGCTTTGGCGACAAATTTTACATCAAACATACCTCGCTTCAATTCCAGGAAGGTTCGTAAGATGCACGCCAAATATGACATCGAATTCCGCTGACTTCTTTTAGCCAACACCCAAGTCGTTCTTCTAGCTGCAGGCTATCTCAATCGGCTCGATTCATCCTCGGTTCGGGATATAGGGCGATCCAGTATTTTTCTGAATGCTATTTCAAATCGCTTGGCAGCCTCATCTGCCGAAGCCCGCCTCTTAGGTATGATTGTTGGCATGGCGATTTCCCAATTGATTGAGCCGGCAGGCAGTGCCATGAAGTTCGACCTTGAAGAAGTGGAAAGCGAAAGGGCCAAGTGGTATCTTGCTCTTGTGAGGGCTGAAGACAGCATTGGATCATTAGAGCCTCTAAAAGTTCAAAACGTTGAAAACAGGATATCGATAAAAAAGAATTCGAAGAAACTGTCATCCAGGTTGTCACCTCAAGATTACCCAGCAGCTAGCAGCCATGCTTCAAAGGTTATCTCTATAGAGGAAATAATCGATGATGATGAAAGGGAAGGTGACGATCTTATTCCCCACGAGAAGCCTGATACGGATGCTTCCGACTCTGAGGACGACCCAACTTTAATTCGGCGGTCAAAGCCGACGGCGCCTGTGTAGGTCATGAACTTGATATTTATTTTATCTGTTCAATTCACAATTCCCTAATGACTATCCAGGTATATTCGAGATCTAGTATCATGCCTTCGTGACACAGAAAATATGGACCGATACCATCTAGGCATCACAACTGCTCCTTCTCTCATCCGCCGTAAGGCCGCCTTTGGCACTGAAATCATCGAGAACGCCGAAGGTCTGGCTCTCCAGATTCTTGGACTCGAGGACAAATACAAATTGCCGAGTTTTCACGAACATAGATTACAAAGCATGATCGCCCTGCTGGTTGTGCAACCTTCGAAGATGGGTCGCTGGTTTTCCCTTGCGTTTTTCGACGCAGACCTATCGCAAGCCCAACGATCCACAGTCCTTACTGCGTTAGGGCTGAGCGCCCGAGAACTTGCAGGTTATGGGGATGAGGACGCAAAAACCATTGGACTCCCCGCCTTGCTCGACACAGCTTTTCCTTCCAAAAAGCTCCCTGCGGACCTGCAAGAATTGTATGGGGCGGAGGAGTCGCCAGTCGCCACGCTCACGAAGCAGCTTTCGCAGGTGTCCTTACAGCCACTAGCTCTAGATGCGGCAGATTCACTCTCGGGACCGAATGCCTTAAAGGTACGGACTTTCTCCTCGCGCATGGAGGTGGAGAGAAAACGTCAGCAGCGAGAAGCGCAACGAAAGAAGAAATCAACCCAGCAAGATCTGCATAAAGTACTTTCGGAGGGATACTTCTATCCCTTGATGGGTCGATTCAGCATAATAATGCAGTCCACGTCGTAAGTCTTCTTTCTCTGACTGACAGTATTATATACCGTTGTCTTCTATTCTAGCGTTGACAATCACCGCTTTACATCTAGGTCATCGATGTCGTACAACCCCTTCCTGACACCACATTTGCTCCGCCTGTTCTTACAGACCATAAGCCTTATAATATCCACTCTCGGACCACATACTCCAACTCTCCCGACTCTAACCGAGGAGACATTGGCACTCCTCCTCTCGTTGCACACGACCCCAGTATCGACAGAGCCCGTGGTTCTACCTGCCTTGATGTCGCTTTTCCTTGCCGTAATCGACCTAAATATCGCATCAGGCACTTCTGGCGAAGAGAGGCTGGTGACGGAACACGCGATACATGTAATAGAGTTACGAGAATGGACAGGTGAGGTGTTTGAGAAAGTCTCTTCCATAAAGGGGGCAGGAGAGGAAGAACAGCTGAAAATGTTGGCTGCCGGCATCATTATAAAGCTTGGTGAGGTTATTGAAAGATATCAAGGGAGACTGATGGGGATAAATGTAGGATTTAAGTATTAAATGGTGACCACTCAATCAAATTTCATCTTCATCACACTCTGTCCTTTTCAAATTCGCAGATTAAGGAGACAAAAGGTATCAAGTGGATGTCGAAGCTACGCTGCTTTTGCAAAGCTGCCTTTCTCCATAGCAGCTTCAATCATTTTACCCCCACTGGTGATGCCAGTGGTGCAAATAACGACCTTCCTCTGTGGAGCTTCCTGCCGCGCAATAAACCGCAGTGCTGCAATTTCCGTGAAGGTTATGCCACCTAAGAAAAATATATATACCGTTTTGACCCCACCGCTACCACTCAATGTCTGTCTAGCGCGAGCGGCCTTCTCATCGCCTTTTTGGACAATGCTGAATGTCGAGCCGCGAGCACTTTTCACAATATCCTCGAAGCCAAGCCAACCAGGAGATGCTGCGCTGACAGTATTTACAGTAGGCGGGGTTGGCCCACCTTTGGTCAAAGATAGAATGTAAGGTTTTTGGAGAACACATTGCACAAGACGAACACTAAGTGGAGCGAAGCCGCTGTATACATATGAAATATCCTTGGGTTCCTTCTCACTGACTTCTTCAACCACAAGTCGAAGATTTTTGCGGAGATAATTGTAGTTAGTCTTTATGCCTACACTAGCGCCTCCACCGGGTAGTACCACGGGGCCTGTGGAGGAGCGGGGCTGTAGAAGCTCCATTTTCTCTAGAGCACGAAGTGTTAGCAAATGCTGATATCCATAGGCTTGCAGTATCTGTCTCTTAAAGTTCTCCAATTCTCGTGGTCGAAGTCCGCCAAACATGCAAGACTCTAGACAAAGAAGGCGGAGAACATTTTTCAATGGAACATCTCTAGCAATGAGCTCTTCAATAGTATCATGCTGATATGTCGGATCAGAGCCGGCGGCATAATTCTGCTGCACCTCGAGAATTTTTCTGAATACATCCGAACGTGTTTGGCGCATTATGTCCTCAGCAAGATTAGTGTGAACCTTAAGGCTTTGATGTTCCAGCTGATAAGCAGGCAATTTGTTCACAAACTCTCGAAGCTCCAAGGTCGTTTTAGCAGAATGACGGCTTTCATAGTCGCTCTCCAAGCGCCTAGCAACCTTGTTTAATAGCTCCCCAACTATAGCGAAGTTCGCATCCCGAAGTTGGCTGAAAATTTGGTCAGAAGCATCCAGTTGGATCTTTCGTTTCAGGGCTGGCTTTGATGCTGATTGTGGAGTAGACGATGAACCTTGAGAAGCTTGAGGTGGAACAGCTGCACCAACAATTGTCGAATCCACATCTGCCTGATTATTTTTTATGCCGACAAACTCATCAATCAACCCTTCATATGTAAGTTGCGTAAGTAAGACTGTGGCAAAATCCACCTCACGGTCAATGATAATCAGACTTTCGATTGCTAAGCTGGGGAGAAGTAACCCCCCAACGGAATCATCTAAGCCGGATAATTCTTCAGCCTCGAGTTCCTTTCTCATGCGCAACAGCAGGTCAGCCAGCCGCCGCGCGTTATCACCTTTGCCAACAATGCGGGGAAAGTATCCGTGTCTTTGCTGGATTTGCATCAAAGCTTTGGCTGCAAGAAGGATGCACCCTGGATCTTTATGCTGCGTCCATTAGCAGGAGCAGATGGACGGTACTGGCTAGATCATACCAGGTATAAATCACCAAAGGAATCTTCCAACTCCAAAGATAGCACATCCTGTTCCAGCGGGCAGAAATACAACGGAAACTCGGCAATATTCACATCTCCAATAATACCCGTGTCCTCGAGGATCTTGTTACTTAGAAGCGTTCGTCTCGGAACCCAAAAAATATAAAAATCGTGCTCAACAGTTCCATTCTCCTGAAGTCGCTTAACCTGTTCTAATTGTGGATGTCAGCCTCATACTGATAGCACTCAAACTAGGGAGTAATATAGAAAGAAAGCCATAGGGATGGGCTATAAATGATTGCAATTCAATCTAGGGAACACGACTGATTACGTAGAGTAGACCAATGTGTCTGCGTAATCTACTGACAGTCCCAAGCAAATGGAGATTTAAAACAAATTGGATGAACCCCGAGGGAAAAACATAAAAATAACTCATACCACAACATTCCGAAGACATTACCGCAATGAGGAAGAAAGCGACATCGACGTACCTGCAGTAGTGCCGATCTGATGAACCTTCTCAGCGTGAACTAGGAAGATAACGTTGCGTTGAGTGGAATCAACATTTGCGTTTTCTAGCAAAAAGATCCGGTCTACACCATACTCTTGGAGGACAGAAAACTTGACAAAAAGCCCAACGGGTCCCGCCAAATCCTTGCTGATAACTAGATTCTTCTTCCCCCTAACCTACGCGCCCATGGTCAGCTTTGAAGAATGGATACATAGCTGAGATCCAGCAGACTTACTCACACCTTCTAGAAGAGTCAAAAGGTCTCTTCGGGCCTTATCTCTAATATGGTCCGCCTCAGAGCCCAGACGGGGAGCCATAGTGGTTGAGTAAAAGAAGTTCGAACTCGGAGAGCTGAGGTTACATAGAACTAACCACACCGCCAGTGTTGGCAGAAATTAATTACAAATTACCACGTGGTAATTATTACCATATTACCCGCTCCGGGTAATTACTACCACATTACCAGTCAAATGTACCTACCTAGATACTAGATACTATCATAGTAGACCATAACCACAACAATTGGAGTCTTTCAAACTGTTGTATAGAGTCTCCATTGCCTAAAGATTCTATCTAGAAGTTAAAATTAATTATAACAATAGTGGTGGTTGTGTAACAGTCCCTCAGATAAGCAGCAGAGGCTTATTTTAACTACGAAAGCTAAGTACTCAAGGCTCGTCTTATACGACGGGCAAGGACTCTTTCCACATCTTAACTTGCTGCAGCAACTGAGAGAATCTGAATTGCAGCTGGCCTAAGTTCTAACTCTCGATGCCGTTAGGGTACTACTCAAGAAAGAAGGCGTGACTCTTAACTTTTGTCTAGTTAAAAAGAGATACAAGGCTACTACTGTATACATACCAGTGGTGATGAATTGGACTTTATCTTTTCGCACGATCGAGACGATATAGTATAATAAATAGATTGCATGCTGATAT
>NPHW01002735.1:42956-76537 GCA_002240705.1 Elaphomyces granulatus
TGCGGTGATTGCCATGGCCCATAGCCGCCTTTATTTTGATCATCTTAGTTGAAAACGACGGCGAAAGGGGTCATGTCGACAGAGAATCGGCCATAGCTATATATATAATCAGTGTTAATACTGTCATATGTATATTCCAGGCCTTCTACCAACAAAACAAAGCATGCTGTTGGGTTGCCGGTATTCAAGTTATGTGTCTGTGCCAAGATTACCGTTGGTAAATGCCCTTTTACTAATTACTGGTAATATCCGGGTAATAATTACCCTAGCCAGTAATTAATTTCTGCCAACGCTGCACACCGCCTTCGTCAATAGCCGCGTATGAAACACCTTAGTTAAAGTTTATTTTTTTATATTTATAGGTCAGTCAACAACCCCTCCTATGATACAACTTACTGAACGTTGCCTCTATCACCTCCATGATAGTCAGGTATTACTATTCCTTCACACTCGCTTCCTTGTTCCGTTTCCCCGTTCTTTGACCAGCAATGAAGAAATTCGGCCTTAACAGGTCCAAAGATGGAAACGAGGACTCCAACCGCCTGGCACTTTTTGGGTCCAAATCAAGGAGCAAGAGTCCAGCTCCAGAAGAGAATCCCTACGCTCAACCCATTCCCAATGACCCTTACACTAGAGCGAAGATGAATGCAGGAGTGATTCCTCCCTCAGCTGACCCGAGTAAACGTCCTGGCGACAGGAAAGGTGCTCCCGCCTTTGGAGGCGCTCCTGATGCTAACAGTGGTTTCACCCCCAATCGTTACGGAAACCAAGGCGGATATGGAGCCAATAAGTTTGGTGATGGTCCAGCCTCTCGATACGGTCCTAGTGGCTACGGTGGTTTAGGATCTCGAGACCCTAACGACGCTGATACCGCAGACGAGAACAGAGACGCATTACTTGGAGGAGCACGAGAGAGATTGCAAGAGCAGCAGCAGACTGGACCACCACCTCCATACACTGTCGGTACTGGTCCGAGTAGCGGTGCAGCCGATGGGTATGGTGGCTATGATGGCGGCTATGCCAACACCGGTACTTACCAAGAAAGACAACTCACCGCCGAACAAGAAGAGGAGGAGGATGTCCAAGCCACCAAGCAAGAAATTCGATTCATCAAGCAAGGCGACGTTTCCTCAACACGCAATGCTCTCCGAGTTGCCGCACAGGCCGAAGAGGCTGGTCGCAATACGCTTGCTCGTCTAGGAGCCCAAAGCGAACGAATTCTCGACACCGAGAAGTCTCTTGACATTGCTTCCAGTCAGAACCGAATAGCCGAGGAAAAGGCTCGGGAATTAAAAACGTTGAATCGCAGCATGTTTGCGGTCCACGTCTCAAACCCATTCACTAGTTCCCAGCGGCAAAAGGAGCTCGATCGACAGGTTCTGGACACGCATCGAGAAGAGCGATCAACACGCGAAGGCACGCGGCAAGAGTCTTTCCAGACTACTCAAAGGATGGAACGCACATTCAGAGAGATCGAGCGAGAGGCAAACAAAACAAGCGGGAAAACAAAGAAGAATCTGAGTGAGCGTGCCAAGTACCAGTTTGAGGCGGATAGCGAGGACGAAACCATGGAAGATGAGATTGAACAAAATCTCGATCTCCTTTCAGGTGCAGCGGGCCGCTTAAATGGCTTAGCACGAGCCACCGGTGATGAGCTCGATAAACACAACAAACATCTTGAACGTATTACCGGCAAGGTATGTCGTGACATTGTGGGCCAGCGAGCCACTTCTGTTGTCTTCTCCCACATTTCATGTGCTAACATAGTCACAGAGCGACTACGTGGACGACCAGATCACGATGAACCGCTCCAAGCTCGACCGCATCAGAGGGTAGTCAACAGTTAAGTTGAATCTTCCAGATACTCTGTCTACCAACGTTGGGTCTCTTCACTTTTTTTTTTTTGTGTTTTCTCCCTACTTATTATCTTTTCTCAAATCTATTTTAGGATCTCCAAACACACTTTTTTTCTTCTCTTGTCTCACAGCTTCAAATTCGGCGTTCATGCAAGGAGCACTGGTGGTTTGTGTATTCAATATCACCCTCAAATATCTGCAGTTCGAAGTTCGAACCCCCTTGTTTTTTTTTTTTTACCCTGGTATTAGTTTTGTAGTTAGGTAGGAATATCCAGAGCTTATCATTGTATAGATTGTATTTGAAATGATCGGTTTTATATCTTTGTCATAACAGTTCGTACGTTGATTATTATTTCTTTTTCTCTCGGAGAGATGCAACCTATGATAGCCCACTCTCAATTACAACAAGGAACTATTATTAGAGATAGAAAAGGAAAGGAAAAAAAAGGGAGCCAAAAACGAAATGGCTCCGCTCTTGTGTATCTGCATTAAACAATATAAATATATGACAGTAGTAGAGACAGTTGTAGCTTTTTCTAAAACTTTAAAACATCCCATGCATAGTAGTACCTAGCCATTAATGATGCGACCCCAGTTCGCTTGATTTGATTTTTCGCGCACCAGTAATAAGAGATGAATGCTGCCCATAAGGAGATTATTATTCGGGGTTAGGTATACAAATATATATATATAAAGACGAAAGATGCTTTGTCCTTGCGGAGGAGGAAGGATGGGGTTGAAGAAAAGGAAAAAATCGGTTTCGGGGTATCATCATGTAATGTAATGTAAATATATGATATTATCCTTTCGGAAGTGAAAAGGGATACGAAGCGGAATAAAAAACAGCAAGAGGGACCGATTCATTGGGGCGCTCAAGCTCCAGAACATTAAAAAGACAAGGGCTCATTGTTCCATATGACTGCGTTAGACGAGCTATACATGTCGAGCAGAACTGTACTGTCAGGTGAGAAAAGCGGAATATGAACTTCCGCGGAGGATGGTATGTAAGCAGCAAAAGAACCCAAGTCTAGCGAAGGACTAGAAATGAAGTACGTCGCCATGCCACTAGAGTGGTCAGGAGCAAAACATGGCAACTCTCTATCACCGCGATGGGGAAAATAGAATGAACCGAGCATGATCATCACCGAAGCCCTATCTCCGTTGCGCTATTTCACATTTATTGATGAGCCACTTGTTTTTGCTCTGGTTTGGTTTCGATTATTGGCCTTTTAAAAGCGAGTAATTGTATCCCCCCTCCCTAGTTTCATTGTCATGTCCTTCCGGAGAAAATTAAAATAATAAAAAAGACCTTTATAAAGAAAATCAAACGGGGTATCAATCGACCGAGCCAGGTCACAGCCTGTACCAGCATAAATAATGGAATCAGACGTCAGAAACTGTTGTACACGGTACACAAGCAAGAATAAAATCGGCTAGGATACCATCTGGAAATAAGATATCATGATGAGCGATTCTGCACCATAGACGCCGAAAATACCGACAGAGATGAGTACCGAATAACAGGAAAACTAAATTTATCGGAAGACGGTGCGGACGCATAATATCGAGGCTGAAAGTTACTCCTCCTCTTCTCCGGAACCAGTGTCCTTTTCACCTTTGTGAACCTTCTTATGTCTCCGGAGATTGGAGACGACGGAGAAATGGCGACCACAACCGTCAACATCACACGCATAGGCTACAAACCGTGCATGTTAGCACCAAAGCCTGAGGCAATGGAAATGGGAATGGGAATGAAGGGGGAAACAAGGCGTGTGAATGGCACATATTAAAGAACTTACGCTTCTCTCCCGTATGGCTGTACATATGCGTTTGCAAAGATGATGGACGAGTGAAGCGCTTGTCGCACACTTTACATTTATGTTTCTTCTGGGTATTTGAAGGCATCTTAGAACTAAATTGACCCATCATCGATTGCGGTCCCGGAGGCGCACTACCAGGTATGAGCCCCGACGGACGGGGTAAGGTCCGCGACGAAAGACCATCATAGGATTCTGAAGTGGTGGAGCTGTAGTCGGTGACCGAAGAGTCTACGGAAGCAACCGAAGCACTGTAGTAGGGGTAATTTCCTGCCGACGAAATTGACGAAGTAGACGAGTGTGAGGGAAATCCGTATGAATCCCCAGAACCTCTCGAGCTCCGCGGGGCGTAGATGCTCCTTGGCGTCAGGTCCTGACTTGACAGCGCATGGGCGTCTGCGTACGACACCGTTGGCTGCGACGGAGCCAACCTGGTCTCACTGCTGTCCCAAGATGTCAGCACGAGGGGGTCTTTCCATCCTCCCGCGAGAGAGGTTGGGGATATGGAACGTTTGGTTTTGCCATGCAGGCAGGAGTTGTTGCCATTTAAGGTCTGGATCCCGAGAGAGTAAGATGGAAGGACGCCTTACTTCTGAGATATCCTCCGCCCATCCTGCTGCGGTTGCGGACGAGGGAGCGACTGTGCATAACCTAATGAGGCATAATTGGCTGGCGTAAAGCCATTGATGGACGGAGCGGTCGCGTAGGATGCACTCTGATCGAAGGACGTCCTAGGGATTTCTGACGGTATGGCCAACATTTCCGAGCCGCCATAACCAGCTGTCGGGTAGTTGCTGCCTGCTATCAAAGATGGAGTGGCCGGCACCGGGATACCCGAGAACGGCATCGAGATGGCCGTCGGTCTCGCCACGTCCTCTTGCTTGACGGCATTCAGAGCCAGCTGATTGCCACCCAGGGAGGTCGAATACAATGGAGGATTAGAATGCGAAGAAGAATTGGTTAACCACGGGTGCGTAAATTGCGGTTGACTTTGTGGCGGCATGCTGTTGGGAAATATGTTGTCAAAGCCCATCCCGCCGTACTGGCGGTTTTGATTCTCAATTACCATCGTCATGGAGATCAGTCTTGTTGTTGCTTCCCCGAATTGATCATCCAATGTGTCGGAAGGGATCCTCGGGTCGACCACCGCCCGTGGACTTAGTTGGTGGGGAAGTTGACGATGATCTGCCGGAAATGATCTGCCAGTCTAGTCGGAATGATGTTCTCTTTGATGCGCTCTTGCTCTTCTTTCTTTTCTCGTTTCTTTCTTCTTTCCTTCTCCGTTCCGATTGTATTGTTTTCCTTGTCTTCGCTCGCGAGTACCAGCGACCAAGATAGGGCGAAATGAGTAGAGAAGGATCAACCAACACAAGCTCATGAGTTTTATTTCCGGGATGCGCCAGCTCGAGGATTATCTGGGGGATCGGTCTGGAGGTTTTAATCATTAAAGAAGATCGATCTGGGGGATCTAACGTAAGGTCAGGTAGGGAAGATCTAAGCAGATCTTGCTGCAACAGCACGCTCGGTCCGAACCTCTTTGGGCGACTGGCGTCCGGGGAGTATATTCGAATTGTATCCGTCCTAGTAACTTAACGGTCTGACCAATTTTCTTGTGAGATGGTGAAAGATTGATTCTCTTTTTGCAGCTTTGGTTGGTTTTCTGTACCATATAAATTTCTAGCTTCGTACATAGGGGGAGAGAAAAGAGATATGGATTGGACAAATCTGGGGAAGGGGGATCGGCGTAGCTTAAGAAAAGCCGCGGTGATGATACCAAAAGTACTCCGTAGTGCGTACTCCGGACATTGTGGTGCTTGACCGGAAAAGGAACAAAAAGAGCCTGGTGGGTTTGGCGTTCGCCCTGTTGGAGACTGGAGATAAGCCGGTGCCACTGACGAAGTTCCCGTCGGGGAAGTCGGGGGGAGGTTGCAGATCTTTACTTGGCATGCTTTAGTTGATTTTAGTTGATTTTAGCTGCTTTAGGGTTCTCCAACGGTGTTTGGCTCGTTTGGTTCAAACGCACTTTTTGTGCTGCACAACCAAGCCTGTGTGCTCTTTGTTTTTGGATGTCACTTTGTAAAGGAGTTTAGTTAAAAGTATATATATAGTTAGCTAGGTAGTAGTAGGAAAGTGAAAAAAAAAAAAAGTGAAAATAAAATAAAATAAAAAAAAGGAAAAAGGAAAAAGGCCATAGCGGGGCAAAAGTCAACCTGCCAGAGCAACGCTGGCGCAGCGAGAGAACAAAGGGTCCAAAATCTGCATCCCGCCGTCTTACGGTCTTACCGTCCAGCGTCTCTGGGCCTATACGAGCCTATGATACGAACTACCCAGGAAAGTGGGAAGCCCTTTATAAAGATTACCTAACCCTAAAAGAAGGCCCAACAGGAGGCCAACAACTATAGCATTATTAATAAATAAAACCAGAGTTCCTTCCGGAGTTATTAGGGCATTTAAAACAACGAGCTTGACGAAAAGAAATATAACTAATAACTAACAAAGAAAGAAGGTAAACAGAACAAGAAATCTTGGCAAACCCCTGGAAAGACATCAATCAGGCATCGAGTCCACCAGCAAGATCCCTTCGACAACCTGAACATCCATGTCAACTTGTCCAGCATTATATTTATTATTCTGAGGGCTCCCTAACCAACGATCTTGCCCATTAATTGGTCTGGTGAAGTCACTTCTCAGACTATTACTGTTGACCACTTACTCCATCCTGGCCAAACCATAAATGAACGATGGGACTCCCCCTTATTATTATCCTATGATATGACAACAAGGAAACTGCACTATATACTACTGTGCTGCAGTGCATCGACCCGGTAGTTCATGTCAATAATAATATCAGATTTTTACACGCCCTGTCCGCCATAAGCCGCACGCCACCACCAGAGCGCTTAACTACCCCACGATATACTGGCCTCCCTAAGACGATAGTGCAGCGGAAGCTCTATGATATCAAAACGTGATGGCTCAAAGCCCTCATCATAACCAACCTATCTAGCTTCATAAAAGAGGAATCATGATCAGGAAAGTTAATGATGTAACTACCTCCGTCATAGAATTATATTCAAAGAATTTCCAATATACTCTGCCTTGTATTTGACGCTGCGGTGTCGAGATGATGTCAGGGCGCTGCAGCATCCATCCATCATGCACAGGGTGGCCCAACCTTCCATCCAAATGATTATTGAAACCAATCAAGGGAAGAGGAAGGGGGTAGGCAAGATGTCTAGGGGAAGTTAGTTAGAGGAAGGGGATGTGTGTGTGTTGAGTCGTCCAAAGGAGTTATGTTTTTCCCGGGTGTGAAAAGGGGACTAAAATAAATATGCTAACAGCCACCATTGAAGCATTGAGCAGTTATGATAGTGGGTAACTCGCGGTCGATTGATGATGCTAAGGCACATAAGATAGACTGGCGTCTGCCGTGTGAGTGGAGACCGGGGCGGAAGGGAGCATTACCAGGGAATGGGACATTTAATCTTATTGGAGGCAACTATGTATGTAACTATCTAGTTAGTAGACTGTGCCAAAAAAGAGGTGTGGCCCACAACAAGGTTTTACACCAGCGTCTGCTTCTTGAATAGTGTTTCAGGGTAACTAGCGGGGAAAGGAAGGAGATCAGTCAGGGATCAAACCTGGACAGTTTGCCGCAAGGCGGGAACAAAGGGCTAAGGGCCCTTTTCTTGCCTCACCCAACCTTCTCCATATGTAACTATGTCCGCTCTTGTTGTACTTTCACTTCTGCAGACATGGTCAGAAAGAAGCTCCAAGTCCGGCATCATCGGCCTTACTACTGGAAGCAAACAACACATACACCTGAACATATCTTCATAAAAAAATATATATTTGATCATGAACGTTGAATCAACCAACAAGAAATTAAAGGGAGCGATCCTGACCTAGACTAAAATAAAAGGGAAAAGCAATATAAATCGGAGATACATATTCTAGTACTACTACTTCAGTCTGATTATTAACTACTTACTAATGGATACGCAGACCCAAACAGCGTAAAGGGGGGAGGGTCCCATTATTGGTTAGTTGATAAACACGAAGTCGACCTCTAGCATCTGCACTCGAACTCTCCCCGAAAGTGAGAATAAATCTAATCCCCAAAAGAGGGGAGACAAGGATTCAGATTTCAGATGTATGTGGCCTTACCGCATCTGTTACTGCCGGCAGAATTCTGTTCTTGAATGTGTTGAACCAAGCAAAGTACAGGCCAAGACGCTAGTTATGTTGCCAAGCCCCAGCAAAAGCAATGGAAATCACCTTAGCTTATTTCATGCACTCTTATATTATTATCATCTCTAGTGGCTGCATGATACATATGAGAATCAGAACCAATATTTTATTTTAATGCTTAGTTACACTGGGGTTGGGATAAGGTTTTGCATTTCTCTTTTACGTGTATGTACTTTTACATGCATACTTATTGTTTATTTCTTTTTCACCCTTTCTTTTCTTAATTAGGAGAGTGATACCTATGATATATGGATCTGTGATTGTGAGATGTCTGTGTAGATAGGGCTGTGCAACGTACTTGGAGCAGAAACATTTAATATTCTATGTATTACAGTCACTAGTATGCATATGGTTTTCTGTTTCAATATCATTCCCTTGATTTTTACTTAGATGTATCCAATATAACAATAGTTATTACCTAATAACCTTGTTGGTATATTATAAGTGGGACCCTAACACCCTAGATGAGAGATACTGTTGAAAATGACGGTCGGATAGGAACCTCGAATGAGCCTCAGATAATCTTTTTCTTCCTTATTCCCTCGTTGTTTCGATAACATTTGTAGAGAAGCATATGGTGTGACGACATAAACAATAAGAAAACTTGAGCGAAGAGATTAATCCCACCAATCAAAAAGGGGATATATGTACTTACGTCACCGGCTGCGGTTAAAGGAGGAGTTCGAAAAGGAAGCTTAATTCGAGGTAGTTCATTATCGCCAATTAATAATGATCACCACCCTCCTCTTTCTTTATGAAAAAGCAAACTGGAGTGAAGCAGCAGGGCGCTGAGAGACAGGCAGACGAGTTTTACTTTTCTCTTCAAGTCTTTCTATGATACCATTGCAGAGGCCAGGAAGGAGCTATATCATAGATCCTGCAAGCTGTTTTGCGCGCATGGAATAAATAATAATAATATCTGCCACTCATGCCCCGATTTTCCCCACAGATATAATACCTCCCTGCCAGTCATCGTGGAACCAAAAACAAGACCACATCATCATGCATACACTGGAGGACGACAGTGGACACCACACCCCGCCATTTTTGTGTCTATGCCTTATGTATGGAATGCAAAATACCTGTCATCGAAGGATCCCGTTGATTGGAGAAGGACTGAGGAAACTGCAGAAAATAGAACATATACCTCATAGCTCCGTCGAACAAGATTTTCTTTCCTTTTTTTTTCCTCCCTCCTCTAACTAGGGAGGTCTATGCTCAGTGGGAAAAAAAAGCAACCATGATAGTCTCAGAATATGGCTTGCTTGTTTCTATTATTAAACGGCTCTCTAATATTACAGGGCTACATCATTTTGAAAAGGAGAATTTCAATATGTTCAAATTCATTCATTGTCAGCTGACCTATATCGAAGTCCTTATTTATCATATATGTCTGTGTATATAGCTATATAAACAAGGTTACCTAGGTACAAACAACATCCCAAGAGCATGCAGACACCCAGTTTAATTTCCAGGACTACAAACATATCTTAAAAACGAGCCTGAGGGGAGGGATCATGATCCATGGCACATCCAACTGCAAAGGCAATCTTTGTCACTCGTGGGTTGCTATGAATCTAAATAAAATGAGACTGCGAGTGCTGGCCCACTGACGTCACATCACAGCTCTGAAGCAAACCTGGGTGGACCTGGCGCAAGCCACTAGATGTTTATTAGTAGATGATGGGAGTCGACTAACTAACTTTGTCTTAGATTATTTATTATGTTATCATATGGGCACGGACGACGATCAAAGAAAGATCGATGTCGAGTACCTACTAGTATGTACATGTAGACCTATGATACATGTACAGTTATAAGTTACTACTGCAGCTGCTATGTACATACTTTCCCTTAAACAAAATGCCAAGGTTCAAGAACTCCGCACTACTATATGCAGCTGTATGTCTAAAATAGTTTCTGGAACTATGATCGATATTACAAAGTATACTGCCAGTGACGCTTACCAGCTAAACTTAACTCATTTGTTAGATATCTGGGGGCAGTACAAATATATATGTACCATGGATGATAATTCGAAAAGAAAGAAAGAAAGAAAGAAAGAACACAAAACAAGCACTTCTAGAATGACGCGGATGTTTATTCCGGCTTCTATCGGCCGCCTATCAGACTTTTATTGCGGTCAGGCCGCAGGCGTCAGGACCCTGAAAGTCAAGTCCGCCAGCCATCATGCATCATGCACCTGGGTGGGAAAAGTCCCTTCTTCTGCCCCTCTGCCACCGCCGCCAAAGCCAACCTTCATGCCCCTCGCCGCCATAAAGTAAAATTAAGCCAGCCTGAAACTATTTTTCCGAGACCTACATGATGTATATATATGTACTACATACTAGTTAAGTGCTACTGTACATGTAATGAAGCACGGATTATATCATAATCAAAACAAAACATATTTAAAACCTGAAGGGCAGTACTAGTAGACCATTGACATTCTACCTTGAAATTTCCCTGGATGTTATAGGACGACATTTGAGATAATAATTAGGTAGCGTATGTATGTACTGTACCATGCTGGGAGGTCCGAGCGGCGAGCCTACCTATCATAAATATGTAAATTCTAGTGGGAGATGAGGTTGTCATGAAAAGTTGGTGAATGTTTCATATTGACAATTCTTCGTCGACAAGACGTTCAGCTCCGCAACTGCCGGTAGTCGAAGGAATATTATTATTGTTGTTTGACGAAGAAAATCCATACCTTGCCGTTAGTGGATCTGGCCTTGCAGGAACATTGCAGCTTGCATCCCCTTCGAAATACAGGCATGTATACCTACACATATTGTATCTAGACTAGAGTATGTATACTCCTGACCTACCTATCCTTGTAGATGATCGTTAAAAAATATTTTTTATATCAGTTTTATATATATATCAATGCCGTGAACAACCGAGTTGACACCAGAAGAAGCTCGCACCTGATCAGTCCAACAGGAACAGAAAGGGGTCTGGTGACGGAGAACAAACACCATGGGTCGCGGAGCGGGAAACCAGAAAGTTGGTTAGCGTGGTGACTAAAATCGACAAGGTGGGCTCATCTAAAGTTTGAGAATGGAAACAAGCGGCTATTTTCCACGGACCACCACTAGATGGAGTTGGTGCTTATTTCTATGGAGTAGGTACTAGTTACTTTTGTACGCTTATGGCACTTGGGGGAGTCCTTTGTCTTTTGACTCTGCCCTTTTGAGGTTGCAGGTATGTAACTACCCCACGGTCTACCTACCTAGCCTCCTAGGAACTCAAGAGTCTATGATATCTATGTATTGGGGGTGGAGTGGAGTGCTTGGAAAGAAAAAGGCTTTGGGATTGAGTTTACTCTTAAATATTATGGGGCAGAGTTCCACTTGTGGCGCTGGATAGGTATTGGCCCCTAACAGGCTAACGAAAGCCAGCCGCCATGCCAAGCCTTCCCCTCCCCCACAGCACCCGCATGCCCGAACTGGTCGTCCATGGATGGCAACCGCTCGGACCCTCTGCTACCTTAACCGCAGAGAACAAAGACAAATTGAGAAGCTACTAGTACTGTGATTGGATAGCTCACCAAAAAGGATGGGGGACAGGGTAGCAGATGCACCAGGGTGCAGCCGGAAATGTGAGGTCTGTTGCAGAGGTTGCATCAAGTCACTGAAGTATCCGCCAGACTGTTTGTGATTGGGGGGGGGAAGCATTTGCAAAATCATGGCCCAACATTGGACGAGAAGAAGGGCAAGAAATCGGATAAGATGGCGCCAGAGCTCAGCAGGAACCCGGGAACGCCACTCATGATTCATTCACCTTCATTAACTACATATGATATCAAAAAAGCTACTACCTCAGACTAGGATTCTGCTCCGCCTTGACAGGGAAGTTGTTCCGGGGATCCAGTGCCAGCGAGCCGGGTACTACACCCACCTGTCTCCCAAAATGAAGAATAGCATCATGATTGATTCATGAAAATACCGCTCTCAGGCAGGAATACAAAAAGAAAAAAGGTATGTATATAAACTTCCAGAGTACATATGCTCTATCTACTACAGCTTACAGGCGTATATAATTTTCTACGCAATGCGATCGTAGAGTATTTGGAAAAGGACGACAAAATGGAATCCCATGATGTCATACGTAGGAGAAATGTAGCTATGTAGGTAACTAGAACTCAAGAACGTCGAATAATCAAAGAGGAAGGCAAAAAAAAGGTTAATTCCCCGACCTCCATTCAATATTAATTGGAAAAATGTGACGAGTCAACTTCAAAATATGATACATCACTTACACTACTGGGAGAACAAAGTAAGAGAATCAATCTCTCGGAGGAGATGATATGATACCTAATAAGAATTAAGGTATCACGATTCCCCACCCTAACTAGGCAGCTGCACTGAGCAGATCCTCCGCCTTTATCCGCCCGGAAGCTTTTTTGGGTTACAGCCTCTTTGGCCCAAGTGGCAAGGGATTATTATATTCTCCTCGATGTGCCTGCCGGCTTCACGACATATCGTCCGCAGATTCCTCCGTCGAGGTATAGTACCGGCGGCGATTACAGACTATGATACCGAGGGACCGAAGGTCTATAACTATAACGAGTGTAGTTATTATTATATATACCATATATCATACATAGTACCGTCCCCCACGGATATTCCACGATACATACCTTCCTACTATGATATAATATAGATGGCTTATTATTATTAAATGTTGACCAGAGACTTCTTCTTCGTCTAGCCCTATCAAGTCCAAAAAAAATCCATAAAGTTGCTTAGTGCCAAATCGCCTAACTGCATCTCATTGGATCAGTCAATGAACCGGTTCCTGTTTGTTTTTTTTTTTTCCCTTCTCACTTTTTCCTTTTTTGGGCGTTGACAGCAGCCATTCTATGATCATTGATAGATAGATGGAGCGTTCTGGTGGCAATCAGCGGCGAATTGAAGTGACGCCCACCTTCCTCGAAGTATGTATAGAGAAGACATAGAACGAAAAAAAAAGATAACCTCAAAGCTCCTCGATATGGATGTACCGGTATAAAATGAGTGAGAGCGACTGAGTATTCTATGGTCATTGGTGTCACTGCACTACATAGAGAAGAGAAGCTACGCGGTAGTCCATCAAGCACGGCCTCCCCTGCCATAATATCAAGGTATGATACTGTAAGGGCTGATTAGGCTTTCGATAGTCTAGACGCTTGAAAGCCAGCCCAAAAAAGCAATTTAAAACTGTTCGAAGATCTCCCGCCACACAGAGCCCATCTTCTGCAAGCGCGGAGGATTTGCATGCTGTCAACTTTCATTATTGAGTCTAGCATTACCTCGTACCCAGACGATCATGTCTATGTAGTATGCAGATAGGGAGTTTCTATATTTGACCGCGTACCTACTACACACAACGTTCTTATAGGCCGGGAAAGTGAATTATTCTATAAATATAAGAACATCCAATAACTGCTGATTCTGCTGTTTCTGGGAGTGAGACCAGACCATACCTATCTTAATTCTTGCAGGATCTTGAATTATTATTAGTCAGTGATGAATGTCGTTCTGGAAATTAGTCTCAGCGAGCTCAGACCCTAGCGCCGGCCGTACCACTTCCGTCCCTAACCGCAGGTAGGCGGGCCGCCGCGGTTAGCGTCTGAGCACTGAGACTATCTGGAAATAACAACAGCAACAGAGATCCTGTAAGGACACCCATTCGGAATTCTTCTTTTCCTACCATTCAAGCAACTTCTTCCATGATACTTGTCAGTCTTGCCTTTTGATGACATTGAAGTCAGGAACCAGCTGGCGCATTTAGCAATAATAATGGTTAGGTAGATAGATAAGTGCATTAGCGTCAAGTCTGCCAACAAAACACAACATAACCCAATTGGTGAGGAATAAAGTTTAGCGCGGCAACCAAGCTTCACTAATCTTTCACTAATCTTTGCTTCTTACCTAGGTTGGTGACTTTAGCGTTCATCTGATTATTGGGTCTGCAAGGATGAGATTGGGAGGAGAAAGTTGCGTAGTGTCCGATTGCTGATTGGACAGAATAACCGATGTCAGGCGCGATAATCAAAAACGTCAACAATCTGAATGCCCCAGTGCTAATCTAGTTCAACTGCCGGGTACATTTTTTGGCAGTGCTGGGACTAATAAAATAATTATTATAATAGGTGGTCCGTGCTGACTCCTGAGTGATGATGGAGAAGATATTCTCCAGAGTATAATGGCGTACCAGTGGAAAGAAAAAAAACCCCCCAAAGAAAAGTGTGTACGGAAAACGGAAAAGTATGATATGATAGGTATGTGAGATTAATTTTCAGATGGTCCCCACGTGTATGTACCTAATTTCATTATCGACAGGACAACAATTTATATTAATCCTCATTCAGGGGATGTGCTGCCATCTGTGCAAATATTTTACGAACATGAGTGTTCGGCCCGTAGTTATATACTGTAAGGAGAGAGATAATCTCTCTCTTCTTCTCCTTCTCTCCTGTCCTTTCGTTTTACACATGTAGCTCATTATTCATCAAAAGAAAAGTCCAACCCTGCAAATTTAATCACGGCACATATATGACTGCTGAAATTTAAACTTGAACCATGATAGGAGCCAAATATGAACAGATGCCGTTTTCCGATTCTCCCACTTGTTGGGTAGAATATATATTCTTCCGCACCAATGTACATACTGTATACATACATATCATGCCGGAGGTTGTGCCGACAGTAGGTTGCCTCGGGAGTCGGGCTCCTTTCAAAGCTTCAATTCCTTCATTGTCAAAAGAGAGTTAGACCCCGAAATGGCCGCCTTTGGGTCGAAGTTGAGATAGATAACCATTGCCCTATGATTCGCTCGATCAACTCCACTCACTGCACTAGTTAGGTATGTAGTCAACCTGGAAATATTGGAAGTGCCCCCGCTTGCAAAGAAGTGGAGTGGAGTTATCCCCGTCCAGTCAACTATAGTTACAGCTATTTAAAGTTATAACTAGTTAAGTGGGGCATCTAAAAGGATATCATCCATGGATAATATGTATGTATGAGCAAACACCAGAACATTTGAATGAATCTTGTAACCTATTCCACCAATAGGAACAAAGTCTAAATCCTTCTGGTGGGTCTCGGGTAGGGGCCTTTAAAGCTATCATATTGAGAGGCTGTGCTCCCACACTTTGATTTTGATTCTTATTTTTGATCCTTTTCTTTTTTTTTCAGCTGGTTGGATGAATTGCGACGTATGATAGATAGCCTCTCAGCACCACAATTGGAGCTAAAGACTGAAACGGGCCGTTGGTCCCGCAGGGTCCACTCTAAATTATCTCCAGCGAGGGACGCCGTTAAGGCGTGGGGTTGAAGAATTTATACATATTAAGTTAATGGGTATGATGGCCTCGTATAAATTGAATTGTATTGATATGATAGGGGGAAACCAACGAAGTGTTTGAAAGTTAATAGATTTGATTGATCAAAAAAGAGAGTAACAAAGTAATGATTTTAACTATAAAGACGCTGAAATGACGGCCTTGAAGTTCGTAGCCTTCTTGGATATAAAGTGTGAAGTTGTATCCTACATACTACATACTACTACTACATAATAAATTCAGGTACAGAATACGCATTAACTTTAAATATTCTATTTAGGTGCTACTCCTATGATCCATATCAGCAGTCATCATGATACTCTAACATGGAGTTGTAGCATTATACAGTATGAATGCAATTGGAAATATCAACAGGGCAATTAAAGATAGTTACATGTAACATAGTTACCTACAAGATTGTAAAGACACAGAACAAAATATTGGAAAATGAAAAGGTTGGCGTACTGCTTGAGACTGTGTAAGGTGCATACCTATAGACTATAGTAACTATACGCAGACAAAGCCAAAATACCTCGTATTATTAGCAGGTTTACATATGAACAAAATTGGTAGTATTCTGGAAACTTCATTACATATCTTCCAACTGTCACGGCCCAAGGGAGCATTCTAGACGCTAAACCGCTGCTCCAGGGACAAAAGACTAGGATTCTTCGACAGTCCAAGAGCTGCTCTCACTTATGTACATATGATAGTAGGTTGCCAACGCCGTCACACCAATCACATCAAGACATCAAGTCACGGTGCGGATATCTCATGATTGAAGCCTGAATACAGTCCCAATAGCTATGATCCAATAAATTTGCTCCGAAAATAAAACTAGGAGTGAGGGCCATATAAAGGAACATTCTATCACATCAGAATTTTCTGCGCTCGGGGATTGTTGGCAGCAACTGATCGAAATTTATATGATAGGATAGATTGATCCATATGTAATGTACATAACAATAACTAGGGAATGAAGGACTACCATCACAGATTTTGGTCCGCCAATATTTCACATTTAGCGATCTAGCCTGATGAAATGACTTTATAATTGAAACCCAAACCGACAAATTGAAATTCCTATGATCTATGTACATCAATATAACTCGTTGCCCGACTTTGACAATCTATTTACAGGGCTTAGGGTTCGCATACATATTAGCCCTATCGGCTAACCTGATCCGTTATTTGCTCGTATGCTATTATTATGACATGACAGGTCTGTGCACAAGCTTTCAGTACTGTAGTTCTATTATACATGCTCTTAATTAGGTATGCTTGACGAGAAGAAGGTTCCATGTGCTGGCCAGTGGCGGAATGCCGCTTTTGTTGTGAGGAAACCTGAAATTTAAGTGCTTTATGTCAAACGAGCTGATATGATTTGCATCGCCAATAATAAGAAATGGGGCAAGTTGACAAGCTGGCCTTTTCTCCTTCTTATTGGGCTTTTTAACGTATCGATAGCCAACCTGGAGTAAAGATACTCTTTTGAAGGACCAATAAAACTATTAAAACAATAGTATTCATTCATTCATGAATCGTGATCACAAAAGGTATGTTGTCCAATGTATGTACCCACCACCTCGTATTATTGGGGGGGCTTGCAATAGGTTGCCTAGTAATGTACATGTACAAATCATATCCTACCTTCTTTGAAGCATTGCGGCTGATAGCTCAAGGCCGGTGACGATCACTGCAACTATCATCTGATTCGTGGAGAATATATAGGTTTCGGAAAATGCGAGATCTTGACCGAGAGCCACGAGACTCCTAGGTAGCAAGAATAGAATCTCGATGTATATATGCCTGGCATAAAGTACTGACAGGGATGGCAATAATAGGGCTGTCAGTCCAGGGCGAGGCCTTCCCCCTGGACTGAGCTAAATTATGAGGGACTTGCGAACTGAGATATTACATAAGTGGATATATTCGTAATAATGAAGTTTGCCTCAGCGCCCCGGGGTAAAATGACATCATTTTGGGATCGAAATCATGACAATAATGATGGCAAGCGACTAATCGCCGGCTTCTTAAGAGCGGATACGATGTTGATGGGCCTTCGGCGAGCCCGACAATCAAGGCAAAATGGAAAAATACTAAGCCTTCGCATGGTATGTATATGATTATTCAGGGTGGCCCTAGGGCAGTCCAATATCCGCCCTGAACTGAACTACATTGCAAAAGCCTTTGCCCTGACCTGAACTAACCTGGTTTGTAAGCAGTGAGGAGTTCAGTTCAGGGTTATCTCAGAATCAGTACCCTCAGGCGTTACATACAAGGGCAGGGCACTGAGGTAAATTCAAAATGCCCAACCTATAATTAATTGCCATTCCTGAGTTCTGAGTAGGCCAATTAGGTGCAGCTTAAGCTGAGCCTATGTAGGTACTTGTTTCACGTACGTAGACGTAGATTTCTGCCTTGCAATTGACCGGTCGAGCTGGACTGCTGACATAATAATGAAACCTTCGTAAGTTCGTATAGAAAGAGATATCTATGATAGATATGCACTGACCGACTTCTGGGGACTCCTGTAACTAGACACGATACAGCTTAGGCCGGCCTTCCTGGACTTATCTCACTGGACGGGCCTAGTTAGGTAATCGATGCGGAAAAGGATGGCGAAGCGAAAGATAGGCCCAATAGAGTGCTATTCGGGAGAATGGCAAAGGAATATTCTGGAAAAGGTACAACACATTAGAGTCTAGACCGTCCTCGCTAACGGAAGCACGTACATATGTAGGTATCTATAAAATCACACCCAAAGTAAAATCTAGGGTAGGAATTTCCCGACTGTATTGAACGCCTGCAACTCAGCTTTCTCTTTGCGCGTTAACTGAATAATGTCCGTCTTCGTGAGTGTTTCGAATCGACGTATGTATGTACCAACTGTATACAGAACGACGACAAATTCCTTGCATATAGAAGTCCAGATATAACAAGAGACGATGTCGAAGAAACAGGAAAGATGCAGCTCTACTAGGCCGGAGGTTTTCATGGGCTGACCTGGATTTCTAGCTCCCCTTATTTGAGACCATCAGGACATAGTGAAGGAAGAGGGAACTATAGAAGATGCTCCCAATAAGCCTTCCAAGTCATTGAAATTGCACTCGGATTTTAAGATGCACACGGTTTCATTAGGCCCCAAATGGCATTTATCTGCATAAATATCAATACTAAGGAAAAACCTGGATGCCAATACACCTTGAACGAGAGAGTACATTTGCATATTAGACAAAAACAAGAAGAGGAAAAACGAGATGATATATACAATCAGACGATAATCGAGAGTTCCGCACGTGACAGACCATCTTCCTCCAAGTTCGGGTAGTATGGTACCATTGCATCCGCGCTTTGCACATATGCATCGTTATAAAGTCTCCAATATGGTGTCCTGACTTTCCGAGCAGGGTGGAAAAGCCCTGCCCAAACATAGCTCATTACCATGCCGGTCCCAACTGCCATGCGAATAGCATCAATTGCCTCAATGATCCGATCAATGACGTGAGGACTCGTCTCGAAGATATTTGGGTAAAGGAGATTCAGGAGATGAATCATAGCGTCTTCACAACCCAAACCAACAACACCTAGGGCGATATGCTTGACAACACTCGCTGCTGTCTGACGATGAACCTGATCACGGTCGATAAGCGCGTCCTCTAGAAGTGGAGTAACAGCATAAACATAGTCCTTTGCCATTTCTCCAATGTATTCAAAAAGGAAGGACAGGGCTTTTAAAACACCATTTTGAACGTTGAGTTCGGGAACGCGATATTCGTTCATCAAGGCCGGCAAAACAGTGAACGGCGCACATGTTTCGGCCACTATACCAATGGCGACTGCGGTACATACTCGAGATTGACGTTCCTGGACACGGAGATTGTTCAGCAACGTGGCGAGAACGTCCTGTGGGCCAATAGCCTTGGCTATGAAGCCGAAAGTGTTGTTAGCTGCACGACGAATTCCCTTCTTATGGGCCTTGAGCATGTCTAGGAGTTCAAAACAGATTCTCATCCATTCTCGGGCGTTGACGGACTCGGGGCCACGGTCTGCGATTCGACCAACAAGGTCAATAGTGTTCTCCTGGACCTTCTCATGACGATTACGCAGGATGGGAGTAAGACGGGGCAGAAGGTCTCTGATTGGTGGTTTCATCTGATTGATACCGACGACGGTGACAATTGAGCGCATAGCACCGAGAATGGAACCGAGGACCTCGGGGTATTCTTCGCCGAGATACTCGAACAATACGATGCCCAGTTTTCCCATAAGAGCATCTTCGCCGCACTGTTTCATTACCATTGCGATACGGGAAATGACATCAGCCGCTTGCTGACGGACGGTAGCGGACTTATTGTTCAATCTCCAAAGAATTGTGCTGACGATCTGGGGTAAGTAAGGCTTGCATCGTGTTCCGAGAGCATTCACCACAGTGCCAAAGCCGTTCAATATGACAATGTCTTCAATACTTTGTTCTTGGAAAGCATATAAAACCCCATCAACAAGTCTCTCCTCAAGCCTTTCAGAAATATCCGCCGCTCCAAGTGATGCTATGAGTTTTTCCACTGTCTCTACTGTCATTTTCCGGTAAGCTTCGCTCTCGTCTTTAAGATTGTTGACAATCCGATCAAGTATCTCGCCAACGCCAACCTTCTGACCTAAGTCGACAGTAGTGTCCACCACCTGACGATAGTTTCTTTTATCGAGTGCCATCCGTCTCATCCAGAAGCTTTTGAAAAAATCTTGCAATACATTCTCTTTAAGATATTGGGCGGTTACGCCATCTGTCTGCGAACATTGAGATACAACTTTTAAGACAACCTTCTTCATTTCTTCATCAGGCGACGAAAATTCTCTGAGAAGAATCTCCATGATTTGGCTTGTATAATAATTGGCATATTCTTCATCCATCAACGGAATAATGTAACCAACAGCCTTTAAGAAGCCTGCAAGACCTTTCCCGCGTTGCTTTCTAGCGCCAGTCCAGAGAGGGTTGAGAATTTCGTCAAAACTTTCAATACCGTACGGGTCTGCAGCCTCAGCCAGAGCGGCGATGGCTAAACTAGTAACGGTTCTTACCTTGGCCTGTTCGTCGCTAAGGTTATCCGCAATACAATCCACTAGACCCTTCAGATGCGGTAGGATAGCGCATCCCATAAGGATAGGAATTTGCTGGACAATCTTGACACCAGTGTGTCTGGCTTGCCAAGACTTTTTGCTTCGGCAGACTGCACGGAGGAATGGCAGGAGAGCCGGAATGCCTAGTGCCGAAGCGACGACAGCAAATGCTCGTGCTGTTGTATTTCTAACATATTCATCAACGTGATCAATATCGGGGCGCATCGTACTAATCATATGGGCGAGGCCGGCCGCCTTGGCCAAGTTCGATATAATTTCACGACCTTCAACACGAGCGTAGTAGTCTTGGTCGATGAGCAGCGGTTCGATAACGACAAGGATTTTATGTGTGTAGGGCCTAACGAGGTCATCTAGCTTGTAAAGAACGCGGTCGATAACTTTAACTAGCAAGTGACGCTCTTGGTCTTCTAGTGACTTCTCCATGAGCAGCGGAAGGATTTGATTAAAAAGCGGCCCAGCTCCAAATTGTCGAGCATTATCTGTGAGTTGACGAAGAGCAGTCTTTCTCATAGGGGGGGTTCCATTTTTAACTTTCAGTAGAAGCCTCATGATTTTTCTTTCTTTTAGCTCGTCGACGGACATAGAATTTTCATCAGCCCCATCAACAAGTTTTCCGAAGTAAGCCATGTCCTCTGGCTTAAAAAATTGCAAATCTCCCACCCCCGGAATCTCGGTCGGCAGTTGCTTTCCAAGAGCACGTGCATTTTCAGGTTCTTGCATCATAAAGCCACCAAATCCACTTGCACTGGGCATGGGCGCCGGGGTGGACATTAGCTTCCTTGCCGGAGTTCTAATCGGTTCGTACCCAGGAGGCGGCTCAAGAATTTCATATCCTTCCGAAGGTAGCATGAAATCTAGTTCCTCATCAGATAGCGGTGCGTTACGGCCCGAAATATCTGTTCCGAAGGTAGTCGGTATCACTGGGCCACCCATTTGTGGCAGATGTATCGGTGTCGCAAGGCCTGGGTTGCCGGCCGGGGTGGCAGCAAGTGCCGGTGCAGCGGGCGCCTGGTCCCATCGTGATCGGCGTTTTGTTAAGGCTTGTTCTTCTGGCACACCTGGAACGGGGGTCTGATCCCAACGTGATCGCTTAGTTTTCGCATCTGTAGACTCAATCGGCTCTGGGGCAGGGGTGGGCTCAGCTACGTCCCACCTTTGCTTCCTTTTCCGTCCAGATGTTGATGTAGAGTTAACATCACGATTTTCCTTATCGCTTTCTTCTGACTGGAGGGTGGCTGGGTACTCCGTCACGCCATTCTCGCCGTGAGCCTGCTTCTCTGCGATGAGCTTTTTGACACGTTCCTCTTCTTTCTCCAGTTCCCGTAGAGCCATAACCTCCCTGTAAGTCTGCCCATCCGAATCGACGTTTGCATTGCTGTTCGCAGCAAATGGATCAGCCCTTGTAGGAGTAAGGGGGCCACGATTGAAGCGGCGCTTTTGATAATCAGTTTCACGATCAGAAATCCTGGCAGATTTCTCACGGCCGAGAAGAATATCTTCCTCATCAGCACCATTACCGTGGGCAAGTTCATCCATCTGATCTCTAGTCGCAGTATATTGTCCAACAAGCCGACGCCCCTCATCCACGTCCATCATATCCTCATCTTCACCATCAACGGCGATCGAGGAGTTGTAGCCCGCATATTTGTCGGCACTTGCGCGATCGTAGAGTGTCGTATCAAAAGTTTCAGTCAGGGAAACCTTGGTCGAGACGTCAGTTCGTTGGCTGGATGGATCGAAGGCCTTTGAACCTTTTTTTGCCGCAGCTGCAGCATTTCGCTCAGCCTGCAGCTGTCGGACTTGCTCGAATTCCGCTTTAACGAACGTCAGTAGTTGTGAGTGAGAACAGTCCTGAGGGAACGATGACATACTGTCAGACATATCGGCAACAATAAGTAACTCAAGAGGAGGCCCAATAATCCCGGAAACTACATCCAGGCTAAAGCTGAGATGAAATGAAACAGTTGACGACGGTTGTTGAGGATGTTGATGCCTTTTTCGTGGTTATAATAATCAAGAAGTTTCTTTCTTGTCATGAAAGCCTAAGGGCGATGGTCTGATCACGTGGTATTAACCAGAAAGGTGTAGTAGATTCTGAACTCCACAACGATGGCGCAACCAATCTTAGCGCAAGCTATTTTTGTGTTCATTATGTACATACATACATACCTAGGTACGAAAGAGTACGGAAATAATACATCTAGTAATACTCTTGACCAATGACCTTACATACCACTATATACGAAAGGTGAGAAAAGAAGAAGAAAGAAAAAGATCAAGATGCGGGTCTGTTTAAATAACAGGTAGCTTCATCGCCATACACCTCATTCCTATCGATAATGTATGGCAAATGTATGTTAAAAACACCTTGCACAAAAAGGCGGTGAAGGGAACTTCAACATCAATTGTAGAATGAGATTCTGGGGATCTATGATATGTAGGGCTATTCACAATACACAGAAACACTTACATCATGGCCAGCTGTTGCACTGCATGAACGCAGCGGACATATAGCCGCATCCTCCTTCCTCGGCTAGTCAACCTTACCTGCAGCTGGACGTCGCCTATACACAAATCAATGCGGCGGCCTTATTCGCCATTCCCGAGTCTGCTCGTCTCATGCATTTAAATTATCCCAGTGCTCATGTCTCACTGGAGCCCAAGTGGTCGAGTTTCCGGTAATGTTATTAGAACGTTGCTTTTATGCAGAATTCTTTCCTCGCTGGCACTTGGCTTCTATGTCATTATGAGCTGCTCAGTGCCTTTTCTGTTTCTGAGAGCTTGTGACTATAGTACGTGCTCACATGATTTGAACACAGACTCCAGAGCCGGTCCAAGGATTCTCTTGGACATGGGTGGAAGACTTCCTCCGATAACACATTTTTAAATGTCAGCCGAGAAAAATCAACTTTCGGTTGACAGCGAAAAGATATCCCATACACAACCTAGATGGTCGGTCTCGCGGAGTCCCAGAGAAAATCGCACTCTTTGCCGTATCGACCAGCCATCAAAAGCTTGATGATAGCAGCCACAGACGTGCTAATGCACGGAGAGTGTCAGCCAAAGGACATGAATGATGAAATCTCTTCGAACTCTCATGTTGAACTTACAACATGCGTGTACTTAACCTCTTGATGGACCCCCCCGCGATACAGGCTCTTAGACAACACATCAGGAAACTAATTCCCAGGCTTCCAGAGTCGCTGCATTCTTTCAATTTGGGGGAAGGTCAGATTCCTTTGACCAAATATTCGGAGGAACTCCGTCTCATCGGGGCCGATTTGCCCATCTGGGACCTTCATTCGTTCTTGAGTCTTGATGGCGGAGGCTGCACAGCCCCTTGTCTCCATTATCTGGACCTAACCATGATACACAGCCTGTCGCTACCAGCGGTGTTCAACTCTTCTTGCGTCTCTCCAGAGTTTGCCGCTCGACGTACGGGACAAGAATCAAGATTTTTTCCATTATAACGATGATCAGAGACTAAACAAACATGCCTAGTTGTGTTCTATGGTTAAAAGTAACTCGAAAATAGAAGTATTTTAAAATAAACCTTTGTTCAATTATAGTACTTGAAAACTTCAACAACGTAATGGTAATGTTGACTACTCCGTAGATACATCTGTTCTTGCAGTGTCAGTGACGAATTTGTTCTTCAGTATCCAATGGAAGTTACAATCTTCGCGACTCCCACTCGCTCCGCTTCTTGGTTCAAGGCCTCGATTTCCGCTTCCACATATGGAATCCCCGTCTTCAGTCTTTCTTCGTGGACCAGCTGCTCGATTTCTCCGGGATAGTAGATTCGCTCTACCCCTGCCATCTTTTCCGAACCCACAACTCGTGTATAAAGATAATCCATCCGGTCTTTGAATTCCTGCAGACTCATAAACAAGTCGGGTTTCAGAGCCACAAGGAAATGTCCAACATCCGCCGGCTTAGATGGATCATAGGGGTTGACGACGTGTCCTGCAAATGCTGAACCAGATAAAACGCCGGAGAATACATCCATCATAATAGACAAGGCAGAACCCTTGGGGCCGCCCATCGGAAGCATGACCCCGTCCAACAACGCCTTGTTTGGATCATCCGTTTGGTTGCCATCAGCATCAAGGGCCCAATCAAGGGGAATCTTCTCCCCACGACGTGCGGCTTTGTATATCTTGCCTCGTGCGGCTATCGAGGGTGCCATGTCAAGAATAAATGGCTTTTCCGCACCGGCGGGTGCTCCGCAAGCGATGGGAGAAACGCCCATCAACTTGGATCGGCCTCCCCACACAGGCAACGCTGGAGATGAATTCGTGAAGACAAGACTCATCATGTCTGCATCGAGAGCCTGCTGCACGACCCAAGCTGACATCCCGAAGTGATTGGAATGCTTCACCGATACCATTCCGATCCCGAATTCCTTCGCCATCTCAATTGCCTTTGCCATGCCCATGTGCGCAGCAATGAACCCGAAGCCATTCTTCCCATCGACCTGGGCAACGACTGGAGTGATTTGGTTGAGACTCGGTGATGCTTCTGCATCTAGGACGCCTTTCCGGACCCGCGCCATATAGGATGGTATGCGGTTAATCCCGTGAGTATCCACGCCACGTAAGTCCGCCTGAATTAAACAATCAGCGATGATGATGGCATTGTCATGTGGTATCCCATTGCCACACAATACTGCTTCCACAAATGCCCTTGCATCAGACGCAGAGACATATAACTTTTTTTGTTGTGTTTCCATGGCTTTTTGGTACTTGGGTGTGACTTGACTTCTAACTTGATGTTCAAAATTTTGTTATCATCGCGGGCTTTACATGGAGTACCTCATTAATTCCCTCGTCTACCCCACAAATTGTGCCATAGAATGTCTATTTGAATTTCTATAGAGCAGAGATGAAATTGCTTTTTTTTCATTTATTAAAGTATTAACTCCCGTCCCATCTTATTGTTTTCATTATTGTACATTCTAGGTCAAACTGTGAGGCTCAATATTAGAATAGTACTAGTATGTCGCGAGATTGAGAGTGTCGTGGCAGCAGAGAAAAAAAAAAGCCAACGGACGAAAAGTCCTTGGTTGAAAAGGCTTCACCACAGCTTGTAAAAAGAATAAATCAGCCATAGAACCAATATTGCGCCGCATAATCGACTTCGAAAGTGCTCTGTTCCAAACCATCGCAATTGGGGGGAGCACTTCCACCAGCGGTCAATACACGGTAGACTTCCTGCTCGAGAATGACTATGTTAGTGGTGAACTAATCTATGTAGGAACTCGAGGGCACTAACACTGATCCCGGACCCTGCTTTGTATCCGAGTTTGAACCAAGGAACGGACCCAGGAATAGAGTATGGAGGAGCAGGGGCACTCTCTTCTCTCTTTGCTTCTATCCAGTCTGAGTACCCAAAGTTTCTGAAGTCAAACGTAGGCGTAACGATGTCGATAAGGTAATGTTGACCCAACACAACACTGCCACCGTTTGCCGTAGAGAGCTGATCAATTACTATTGCAGCAGCGACTGCCGCGTCATGAGGCATTTGGACCAAAGCCGGAGGAATATCGTTGAAGATATTGGGGAGAAATACAGCAAGGCAAGACGAGTCGAAGAGCGTTGCAACTGCTCCAATAGCAGTCGGGGCAGCATTGGAGTCGTTACCCAGACAACTGTAATTCTGGGTTCCACGACCCAGAGCCACGTATTTCAAGGACAAACCAGGACTCGGCCCGTCCAGCTGCGTAGACGTGTCGTTGAGAGGAGGGGAGACATTGTCGAGTGGACAGCTACGGACGGTGATACCACTGAGGTCATACTGACTGGAGTAAAGAGCTAGAGTTGTAGCCAGGACACCTATGTTGGTGGGAGCCGCATCCACTGCTGTTGGAATAATGATGAGGAAGGAAATGAGTAACGGTATTACCTGGATGATCATGATTTCATTGAAAGGGGTTGGTTACTAATTAGTAACACTTAGAGGGGACCCAATAGGATAAGTTATTCAAAGGAAGTAGAATGAGATGAAATGAAAGAGTGAAGAGTGGAAGGGATGAGAAAACTTGGAGTAAAAGTGGGGGGGTGATAGCAGTGAATGATTCCAAGGTTGACTGACCCATGGAAAACTTGTGAAGATGTTAATGTTATGATAACTATAACACAACACATTGACCCTTTTATATAGGTCAGGGTCATGAGATCACAGCATGAGCCCAAAACTGGAAGTAACTCAGATTTGTGATTTATGCCATCTCCTAACCAAAATATTCTGGACACTAGGGCAAAGGAAGGTACCAATATAGAGATCTAAACATGGTGCTGAAAGACATCATGTTATAGTAGTACATCCTATTTGTGTTCTTGAGGAGATTACAACGCACACATAGCAGGGAAAAGGTTTGTTTTTCTTTTTTTCGATTAAAGGATCCTCATTATACATAACTTACATCTCGTAAAAAGGCATGGGAGGGTCGAAAAAAGCGAGGTTTGGTAAGGGGCAGCAAGGATATTATATTTTGATGGTGTACACCCTGAGGTGTCGAGCTATTTCAAAATGCACACTCAAATATAAAATTGCGCTATGATACATATCCTAACGCACATATAATCCGGTGCACCATCCACCCTCCCAGCTGGTTGTCCGGCCGGACTATCTAATCTTGTTCTTCGTCGGGCTTGTAGAACCGCTTTTACATAAATGGCCGAGAGCTTTTTGTCAAGTGAAGCTTTGATTTCATTCACAGGTAGGACAGACTCGGCAATAGGCAATAGTACGCCTTACAATGTGTTCCTCTTGTGCGAAAATTGCTTCCGTGGCGACGTAATTCATTCAAGAATTCCTAGCAGGCGAGGCACGACAACTTAGAGACGCCGATGTGTTGCAACGGGGGAGGCCCGGAGGCAGATTTTGCAAGTAGTGCAGAACAAGAAGCGACTCGCAATGGACTCCTGCGCGGAGTGACGTTGGGTGGCGTTTTTGAGTATTACTTGGATCCTCTCCCGGCTTTACTTCCTCCCCCTTTAGTATTCTCTTCGCAAGGTCAGGCCATTCATCCACAAGCGGCATCTTTCGTTTTTGAATGGGATTCTCCAAAGTCACGATGCTCAGGCGTTTGTCTAGTAAAAATTGCGACCTTAAGCGAGGGGAATATGCAAAGCTTAACAGGAGGGATGCAAGTTTTTTGAGATGAGGAAAATCTATATTAATAAGCGTAAGAAACAATATATTGTGGGGGGATTAGCCAACCAGAATCTGCGTCTAGCACAGCTAGAGGGATCGAAACACTCTGGTCGAGCATCGCTCGGTTTACCTGCTTTGAAGGGCCTGCAATGCTGTGGAAAAATAGGTAAATTTTTTTACCGGAGGTGATTTGAATCTTGATTAACAGACCTGGCCACACAATCCAATACAAAGGTGACATTTTCTAGTCATCCCGGTTTTCCCCTTGGAGAGGTCAATCACTATCAAGAAATGCTCCGTCCGGAGGAAACAGGCACCAATGTGTCCTGCTTTCAGCCTGACTGATTACAAAGTCCAGGGCTTTACGCTTTCGAACGCTATGTATACCGTTGAGTTGCAGGCTGGCAACCATGAAAACGATTTTCAGGCCGCCCAAGGCAGTTTCCAAGTCGATGACGAAGAACCTTTGATGACTGGATCCGTCTACATAGATATTAATGGAGAACGACAGGATCCTAATGTACGGATGGTTGATGCCTTACTAGGTATGGTAGCCGGTAGGTCTGGCGAAATGGAAACGCCTACAAATGAAGGCGTACATGTCCGTCACACGGAACAAAGAAATGTGCCAACGATTTCTTGTGGGTCACTAACATAAAGGAAGGGTGGGCAAATGATGTGTCATTATTTATTATTGGGGCTGTTGTTGAGACAATCACTTACGTTATTCACACAAGTAACTCTGTCATCTTTGTCTCAGTTTGCTGAGCTGAATGAGACAAAAGGAAGTGTGAAGCCATTGCGTCGGAACATTGTTTCCTTGTGTTAGGTCAACAGTATGGACTGACGTTATGTTTGTGACTTTCATTAACAAGTAAAATTATGTAAATCGAGCAAAGCCTGGCCCTTACTACTTCCCTCCAAACCCCCTCTTATCGTGCCGTCCAAGCTGCCATTGTGTCTTGCTCAAGCTTCGTAAGCCTTTCCATTTCTGCAAGAAGTCTATCGTCTGGACGGAATCGCAGGTCGTCAAGGTCAATTTCCTGTAGAAGATTGATTCCCTGCCAGGATTGAAGCCGTGATAATTGGACGTATTGGGACACGAACTTCTTGTGGCTATCTTTGCGTTTGCCAGATAAATATTAATAAGAAAAGGAGTAGAAGGGAACGAGTTCGAGTTCGTTCCTTGCTGGGCCAGACAAGAGCCACAGTAGTATGGTAAGAAGACAAAACGGAACAAAAGCGATCCACCAACCCCTTCACCATTTCGGGTTCTTTGGGAAGGTACAAGAACACCGGATTATTTCCAGGTGTGACGGTGGGGGAGCGGAAGGCTGCGGCCGTCAGCAGTGTTGATAGGAGAAATGAAGTTTGGTGAGGCCTCAGGCTGTCTTACTTTTTCATTTTTTTTTGGCACCTGCATAAGTGAGCATATAACCTAGATAATGTAGAACGGTCCACTTTTCATGTCACTTACCTTCGCCTTCTTCTTCGTCCCCGGAATGGGAGTTGCAAGTTAGGAAGTGAAAGTGGCTGTTCCTCTTAAAATTAGTATACATCCAAGTATAGAATGGTGGATACATACGCTTCGTACTCCGCTCTCCTTCCGATCCAAAGTCCGTTTCAGTTTCTGCCTGCGAGAGACAAAGCGGCAACCACCTGAAAGGGGGAAACGCGAGCGGGGTGAGAGTCTGATAAGTAGTCTGCTAAGTTCAAACTCAAGTCATCTTATCATGAGCTCCGAGCTCCCTGGGGAGTTTCTTGACATCACTGCAAAGACTTCTTTCTCGATTGTGCCAGGAAGACTGTCATGTATCTCCTGGACTTTTCCTCGATTGTGCCAGGAAGACTGTCATGTATCTCCTGGACTTTTTTCTCGATTTTGCCAGAAAGACTGTCATGCATATCCTTTTTGACGCGGTTGGATCCACCAGATGAGTCCCACCGCGACGTACCATTACTGTCGTCTGGCTTATTCGTTGCTGGCTTCCTCTTGCCGTACTTGAAGCAAGTGAAGGTATGGAATCTGCTTCCATCTTGAACCAATATTGTTTAGTGTAATCATTAGGGCTATCCACAAATCGGTCAAGATCCGGATGTCCATCTTTGTACTCCTCCGCCCACATCTCATCGACGACCTCGGAAACCGCCGTTTGCAGGTAGGTGACTAGACATCTGCGAGGACACGATCTTGATGTTTCATGAAGTTCATATTACCAGTCACCCAGGCAAAACCGTGGAGGTGAAGCATATGGCGGTTGTTCTCTTCCACTACAGCAAAGTGGTTAAAAATTTCGCCAAGAATGCCAACTTTCCCGGGGGCCGGAATCAGTGCAGAGCAACTTCTTTAAAAATGAATCAACTACGAAGTGGAAGTATTGTGCCACGATCGTGGGATTTCCAATTGCATGAAGTCTCCGCAACGTGTTCAGCTCGGAGCGATCCATATGGGGATGGATATCGACGCCAGCAACCCTCAGCACAACCAGATTCTTAAGATGGTGAACCAAATTGCCGGAATGCCAAAACGGACAATCTGACCGAACAGCTGATGGCGCTTAGCAAGCTTCCTCCCGAAGGATTCAGGGTTTAAGGCGCATGTTATTGAGCAAACGTCGGATAGTGGGATTTTCGCATTTCCCTCCATTCTTCATACGAAGGGTTATCATTCTAAGCTCGTCACTGCTAATAGATAAAATGTCTGTTTGAGCGCGAACCCAGTAGTCCTTGACTATAGGAAATTGCCAACGGTTGACTGACGAAGCAAAATCATGTCGTACAAGACGTACGGGAAGATGGGGTGTCGAGCGAACCAATGAGAGTGGTCATTCCTCCAGGGACACAGGGACGGGACGGAGAGACTTGTCGGGTTGGAAGTGACCGCCTTCGCCAAACAGATCGGGAAAGGCAGTAAGCAAGTATGTCTCGTTTAGCCAAGAGTTCAATATCTCTAAACCAAAAGCGCTCCTGTACATGATATGTGGAAGAGGTATACCCTTCTCATTTGCGGCTTCATTGTGGGCGGCCTCCAACTCAGCAAATAAAGCGGCTTGTCTGTCCCTCCAACCATCATTATTATTACTTTCAGGGTCTTGTAAAAATGCCCCGGTAACGACGGTCCCTGGATTGGTATCTTGACATAAGCGGTCCAGATCGTTTTCGAACACCTCATCGCTATCGCCTTGGGTAATTTCCTCGCGGTCCACTGCATATCCCTCACGGTTGTCTGATAGCCCTCTCCAAAAGATCCTCTGGGATGAACCAAGACTGTAACAATTCTTCGTTGACTGTGACGTGATCCCGCCACAGAGGGTTGTGGCGACAAAGCCTGGGTGGATGGCACAAGATTCTCTCGACTCTGTTCGGCAGCACCATCCCAAGACACCATTATGACGCTGCTGAGGCGCAGGTCCGGAGAAGGCGGGATACTTAGCAACTCGGGAGGATCTTGCTTGAAGGCAATGATGTGGCCTCTAGCTCCACGATAGCTATTGCCAGCGTTTGTACCGCGTGACAAGCGTATAACGTATCCAACAAGATGGCAGCGGGCAATTACTTGCCTATCTACCAAGGTGAGATCATCGAACACAGATGGTCGATGTTGGAAAAGAGATTTGTTGACCCAATTGGCCCAGGAGAATTTAGGTACCGACTTGTGGCCATTAAGCTCCCCATAGTGATTTCAGGAGGAAATTTCTCAGCAGCAGTCGTGTATCGAGGGAACTCTTCTTCCAGGCAAGAGGGATAAGGTCAGCTGTATCGGGTGGGAATGTTCGATCATTCGCAGTGGCCCTTCTAGAGCGTCTTCTTTCCTCCGGACTCGGACAGCCACCTCCTCCACCATCTCCCTTCGAGTCCGATCCTCCTCTTCGTTAATAAGTGAAGACTCTACATAACACAGAATAAGTCAGCAAAATGTATACCAAAGTCTTGTAATGGAGGCTCACCTGGGTCCTTTGCTGTGGACTCCAAAATATGACCTTGGACAATCTGCTTGAAATCCATGGAGTTGGCTGAGGCAGTCGTGGGCCGCTAGCGGGAACCTAGCAGCATACCGCCTACGGGATGACTCAGCGTTTACGGGCGCCGCTTCCGATTAGGACTAGCGGCGGCAGAATTTATGGTCTGAAGCCTGAGTCTTAAGACTCGAAGTCAAGATTTGTATAATTTCTTGACTCACTATTGCCTCCGCCGATAATGGAGTTCTTAAAACGCTGGCAACGACGACATCGAATACCAACCTCTGACGGACAAGCCTTGTTGTGTAGGGTGCAGCCAAGTGAGGTTTGAGGAGATGGGGCCTCAACACAACATTTGTGTCAAATGGAACCAGTCATCGAAGTGGCAAAGAGAAAGCAGGCGGCAAAGAAACCAGTGCGGGAAGCTGTTGAGAGGGCCTTAGGGCGATGGAGGAATGATGTCTGGGAATGGCTTCTCCTTAATCAAGAGAGCCATCATCTGGTACCAGAATTCATTTATTACGGACTTGGCTTTTGTGTCTTGGCAACTGTGTCAAGATGACATTCCTATTGAGAACCTTGTTGCTTGGCCTAATTCCTGGTAAATCCGCAGAGAGGGTTATTCGAGATGCTTACAAAGAAGCATTAAGAAAAGAGGAGGAACGGGCAGTAGAGAAACGCAAGATTAGGGCTGAAAGGATTTTCACGACAACGGGGAGAATAGTCGTACCACAGCGTACAGACCCCCGAAGTCGAGGTAATTCCCCACACACCTCTAGTCGGGGTTGGAGACGGTTCCAAGGTAGTCATCCCTATTTCGGAGATGGAAGCATTTTCCGTGCAACCAGGAAATCGGGAATGGGTCTTCGTTATCGAGTGTATTGGCACAAACGGTTATTATATTCCGGGCTTCGTGATCTTCAAGGGGAAGCAGATACAAGAAAACTGGATCCCCAATGCAGGCGTGGATAGGAAACGGTGCTCAACGTTTCTGAGATGGCTGGACGGATAGTGAAATTGCTTTGGACTGGATTAAGCACTTTGATACCTATACGAGGATACGAACACAGGGGAAATACAGACTCCTGATTCTGGACGGACATACTTCTCACGTGTCTTTGCCCTTTGTAGAGTACTGTGAAGCTAATAACATTGTTCCTACCACATTCGACGCATATCCTGCAACCCCAAGATGTTGGCGTCTATTCATTTTTTGCGAAGGCCTATAAGACAACGCCAGTCGAGGTTCGGAACTCAGAGAATTACAAATGAACAGTTCCTGCTATACTACCATCAGGCTAGAAAGGAAGCCTTTTCGCCAGAGAATATTGAAAATGCCTTCGACCCTTCTCATGTTTTACACAAATACCGGCCATCAACACCCGTCACGGCAACATCTACAGAGCTTTGTGCCCAACTTCAGCTGGCACAAGTTCAAAAGGTCAATGAGCTGTTGTCAGTCTTGTACGAGATAACGGCCACACCCTACAAAAGCCAGCTCTCATCTCTTAGCAATATAGCGCTGGCAGCTATTGCAGACAACCAAAGTCTACAAAGACTCAACGATGAGATGGTTAAAAAGCAGAAAGCCGCTAGAGGGACGCAAACCAAAAAGAACTACAGGCCCGTGTCTTGACAATTAGAGAATGCCTTGAAAAAAAGGAGGAGAGGAAAAGGAAGGAGCAGGAGACGATGACCGATAAGCAAAGGAAAGCCGCCCTTCGGGGCATCATTACGTTCGCAAGAAATAATTAAAAATGGGGAAAGATATAGTCGAGTACATAGTAGTTATCCTTAAAAGTCTAAGTTATCTGATCCGGGGTGTTACCAATCCGCCTGGCATGCCATTTTAATTTTGGGTCGCCAAAATACCATCTTGCCAATGATTTGAGGCAATTAAAGGTCGTTAGCTAGCCCATGGAATTTTGAACTCCTTAGTAGTTGTTAGTCTATTGTAAGGGTAGCTCTGTTCACATTATTAAAAGCGCAGCTTTTTTTACGTTCGGTACCCCGGCCCGTACGCATGAGGTTTAGCTAGGGCAATCTATCATAATTACCTGAAACACCTAAA
>NPHW01002736.1:586-11059 GCA_002240705.1 Elaphomyces granulatus
GTGGTTGATCCGGGTCCCGGGGGAGTTAAAGTAGTAAATACAGACCTACATTACAACTTGTTATGCACACATATTGCTAGCGCCACGCTAGTTCATAGGTGGGTCCACCTAGTTAGTTCTGATCCAGAAATAAGAATACATGGTCCGAGCTTCTGAGATCTTTCAGTCAATCACTGGCAACACCGTGCCCCACTTTGCTAGTTAGGTAAAACTTTATTCTCACTAGCTGTATAACGTACCCGGGACGAGGCGTTACCAGTTCCAGCCAAATCTTATCGAATGGATAACCGTAGGATAACGGAGAAATCATTGGAGCGCAAACAACAGTTCGTGAGGTCCAGGAAAGGAAGGATGATGGGAAAAGAAGAGGTGAACACAGTGGGCGGGCGGTGTGGGAAGCTAAATAAACTTAAAATGAGAGCAGGAGAAGTGAAAATGATTAATGATTAATGTTGAAAAATGTGAGGAAATATCTTCGAGAAAATGAAATAATAATATAGGCTCATGATTCATTCATCAGTAGTATATTTATTATTTTTTCTCCATTTATGATACCATATATTATTATTAATGCCAGATTATAACTTGTCTTTCCTGGCAGTGGGTCACATGATCTTTGAGCGAGATCGGAAAAACAACCCCTCACGCATATGTAGGTACAGCAATTAACATCCATCTTGAGGGTTCTGCCACTTGAGTGTCAGTACGAACTTCTGAGCAGTTAATTTATAAGGAGACTGCTCCGAGTGAGGAAAAAGGATTCCTGCATCCGTTCCTCAAACTCTCAAACGCCTCGAGGCGTCACCGCCGACGCCGCGACATCGGACGCATAGCCCCGCGTATCCGTACGAATCGCTCGTTCTCCCGCCATTTCCTCTATCCGGAGCTTATCGGTTGTTACGAGCAACACGTTACATCCAGCCTGGCGTCCCACGGGGCCACAAGCGGCATCGGAGGTGGAGGGGGAAATGGCGATGCCTTGGGGCCCTCGGACACGTTTAATGATGGGGCCACAGCTGCCAGTCCTAGAAATGGAAGCATTGGACATTCATCTGCACCCGCACCCGCTGCCGCGACACCAGGAGGGCCAGCTTCTGGGAAAAAGCGCAATGTCGCGGTTGCCGGCTTGGACAGCTCACCCGGAAGCACAGAGGATGTGGAGGATGGGGAGCCACATGGAGAGAAGAGGAGACAGCCCGTGAAAAGGGCGTGCAACGAGTGTCGGCAGCAAAAGGTGAGTTCTATGACTCTCGCAAGGATCACTGGGCAAGGAATACGAGGCAGATATCAGCAGGCGATGATATCCGGCACCTGCAGTGACCTTTGCTGATAGATGCTTGTTTACAGCTTCGGTGCGACGTGGTTCAGGACCCCTTCACGACCTGTTCGCGTTGCCGCCGCCTGGACCTCGAGTGTAAAATTGAATCGAACTTTAAGCGCATCGGCAAGCGGAGTCGGAACGCAGAGATGGAACGGGAGATTATTGAACTGAGGAAACAGATCGCCAACGCCAATGCGTCCTTGAAGCCGCAGACTGCTTCCGGAAACCAGGATGCATCGTCTATCTCCACCCCGATGGCGCCGTCTGGGATGGCCGACCAATTTATGGGTCCCCATGAGGCTGTTGCGTCACTGCTCGATTTGCGGTCTGGGTTCGATGGTTTGAACTACATAAGGAATGGCAGTCCCCAGTTCAAGCGGATTGAAGATGTCATGGTGGTCTCCGATAGGGTGACCGAGTTGTTTGGCCTGTAAGTGACTTTCCTTCTTTTCAGTCAACTAGATTGTTGTTTCAAGCGTTCTATGCATTGACCACTCTAGTAGATTCTTTACCTTCTACCACCCTTTCCTGCCATTTCTCGACAGAGACATACCCTCAGACCAATATCACTCTACCTCCCCGTTACTCTTCTGGACCATCATTAGTATTGGCGCTCGGCGTGATATCGATCTGTTGAACTCTCTGGGTGGTCCGGTAACGAGGCTTGTGTGGAGTACGTTGGCTGACGTTCCACAAAGTTACCATGTCGTCAAAGCTCTGTGCTTGCTTTGTACCTGGCCCTTCCCCACCAGCAGTACTTCGACCGATCCGACCTTTATGCTCTGCGGTATGATGATGCAGGTTGCGATGCAGTTTGGACTTCATCGGCCATCACACGCCCAAGACTTCACCAAGTTTCGAGTTGAACTTATCGAATCAGAGCTGCGGGACAGGGTCCGGACGTGGGCGATTTGCAACACCGTTGCCCAAAGGTACGTTTATCCTGCTTGGCCATGGAACGCGGCGCTAAACCGATCATAGAGTGGCAACGGGCTATGGACAACCGCCCTCGACCATCTATGACTGGACCCTGTCCGGCAGCGAATCTGGGGACCCCAACTTTAAACTCCCACTCGATATCAAAGCTCGGCTCGACATCGAGAAACTTTGCGATCGGGTGACCAAGGCGTTCTATAATAATCGCCGTGACCCTGTTGGGTTGAACGGTGAGCCCGAGCGATCCACGCTGACATCCTTACTCTCGATCGATTTTGATGATCTCGAAGACCATTTCAACTCTGAGAATGATGGTATGGGGTTCCTCCTTCGCTCTGCAAACGTGTTTGCCTGACGCTCTTGTCTCCCACAGCGATCACCAACCTCTACCTTCGTGCCGCTCGCTTTCACCTCCACTTGTCTGCATTCTTTGACGACCCGTCAGCGAAAGACTACCGGGAGCGTCTCCTATCGCTCTATCGTATCACGAGGGACTTTCTGGAAGCGGCATTGGCCCTCGAGACGGATGTTGGGTCAGTGCTCTCCTACATGCCGTGCTATATCTACCAGATGGTGCTAGCGGGCGGATTCACCCTCTTGAAGCTCTGCAAGAGTTTCTTTGCCACGTATATCGATCTCGACTACAGCAAGGCTCTCTTCAACCGGACCATCTGGGCCATCCGGACCATCTCGGTCGCCCCCAACGATCTTCCTCAACGTCTGGCGGAGGTTCTGGCACAAATGTGGCGGCTCGGTGGGACTCCAACGCAGCGACCCATCACCCACGGCGCAGACGTGGATGATTCCCTGCAGCTGAAAGTTCGGTGTCGCATGAGCATGTCTCTCGTTTACGATTCTGTCTGGCGATGGCGGGAAGATGCACAGACCAAGGGTCGCAACATTGAAGGTAACGCTCGTCAACCGCCCAATTTTATGTTCTTTTCCATTTCTGGCTGCTGCTCGAACCGTTCTCTAATTCACTTACAGCCTATCTGAAGAACCCGACCGACCCCGATTCTAACGGCGACTCTTCTGCGGCGTCCTCCATCGCCCCTCCGCGGGCTTCTTCCTCGACGCCTGGCGTTGCGGGTGGGGATCCCAGCCTGGCCCCGCCTCCGCCTCCGCCACTTCCACATCATCTCGGACCGTCCTCCACTAGCAGCGGTGTAAATAGCCTTCCGAGCGCCGTCAATAATGGTTTCGTAGAGCCCAACTACGAGGTCTTCGACCCCCTGAATTGGCTTCTTGACGGGCTGGTGGACTTTCCGCATTCGTACTCCACGGTCCAGGGTTTGGAAATGCAGGGGATTGCTTGATCATGCGCGATTGCCGCTATCCTCGTGTTTCCCTTTTTTTGTTTGGGAAGGCGGCGGCAATCTCGTTTAAAACCTTTGACTTTTATTTTGACTTTCACTTTTGACTTTCGATTTTTTTTCCCCACATGGTCTCCCGTTTACCTTTGGGAATCTGGTGGGGCAAGACCGTACTCGCACTACATCTTATTATCTTCCAGACGCAGCATCCTCTATCTCTTCTCGTTCATTCATGTCTTGCTGGTTATTTTTTTTTTCCCCTTCTTTTTCGGTTTCGCCCTCTCCTCCTTTTACTTCACTTTACATATTTTTTTTTTTTTTTAGTCATTACGCCATTCATGACCGGTATTGTTTATGTCTATCATAGTAGGTGCAACAGAAGAACAGAACGTGGAAGAACGCAAAAAAAAGCAAAAAATCGTTCTCTACGACCCTAGCTAGCCCTTGCATTGCAACAATTGTAGCAGAATGACGGCCTTTATATAATACAAGGGTGAAGCAGGCGCACATTGGGCTCGGAATGGGCCGGGGGTTTCTGCAAGCGGGTCACTGCTTGGGTATGTATCACAAATCCAGAATCTGTCCGGTTCTTGAACTCCGCCTTTTCCATGCACTCACTCGGTTGACACCTCCCGACCAACGCGCCCTGAGCCCCAGCCTCTACTAGTAGCGGTCTGCTAGGTATGTACGATAGCGATCGTCGCCACCAGAACGGGCATCGACCTTCTGTATGTGTCTGACCTGCGGGTTGTCGTGTCCGTCTCTCCATCATGACCAGGGCGAGATCGCGCATCCAGCGTGCTCGGGGGTGTGACTTGGCCCGGGCTCCCGTCCCATGCAGAAGGTTGAGAGCCTTTTCAATTGCACGATCATTGTTCGTTCGGACCAGCAGCGCAAGTCACGGCCCTGGATGGTTCCCATGATGGCACGACGGCAAGATGAGATGACGGCATACGGCATGATGGGCATAACGACAGGGCAGGGTGACGGCCCATCAGGACGCTTGAACATAGCACGATTACACATCGTCTGGCAAGGACGCCACGACAGCTGGTGCTTGAGGGGAGGGGGGGGAGACCAAGGGAAGAGAGAAGAGGGAAGGACTGGGATGAGATCTATCATGGCTAGCCAAGGAGATTCCAATGGACAAGCAGGACAAGAAGGATGAACACGACAAGCACGACCCACAACAATGAGCATTTTCATGATGAATATGAATACAATGAACATTGAAAACACAATTAATTAAATGTATGAAGCTTTGGAACCATTATTGTAAAGGTTGTATCTGTTTTCCTAAACTGGCAGGTTGATGCGAAGTTGGGCCCCGCTTTCCTGTTCCGGTTGAGCGTTCGTCCACTTATAGTATAAGTAGTTACTAGTAATCAAATCATCTTTCAGTCTGATATCGTCACTACTGTTACACTCACACAACATCAACGACATCAACAACAAACATTGACTTGAAATAAAAAAAAATATAAAAAAAAAAAACAACAAATGCTTCTTCTCCAACTATCACGACCACTAACTATCTTGACCAATTACCTCGATCACTACATCAACTTCTACCTCGATTATTCCACCAACCATACCTCAACTATCTCAACTATCTCAACTACCTCTACCTCTACCTCCACACCAACGTCTAACTAATAACTGACTACCAACCGGCATCACCACTAAAACGATACCAATTTACCAAACCGCCACCAAGACCTCCACCCAACCCAACTTGAAGCTACCCAAGCTACCGGTCCAAACTTCGAACAAAAGCGAGCTAATTATCAACCACCTGATTTTTACCATCACACTGAACAAACATATCCCCAAAGACCATCTGCCAACTCCCGCTCCTCGCTTGGTCTTCCTCTTTCCTCCTCTTCCTTATTCTTCTTCTCCTCCTACTCCTCCTCCTCCTCCTCCTCTTCCCCTTTCTTCTTCTCCGTCCCTCCCACCTTGTCCGGAGACCCCTCCCTTCCTCTCCCATTCCACCCCTCCCCGGTTTCTTGTACTCCTGTGTGTTCGTCGCCCTTTTGTTGTTGGGAACACGTCCTCCCAACTGATAAGAGCGTCGTTGGACGGGGTATAAGAACCAAACCATGGAACTTCCGGAGCTACGAGAATTACCACGTTCATTCAAGCCGATCCCATTGACCGCAACGCGTCCTGCTGGACCTGTCTCAATTGCTGATCGTCAGCACCCCCATCATCCTCGCCATTCTCGTCACCGTTATTACCACGCAGGGAGCGGTAAGTGAGATTGCTTCCCTTCTCCTTCGCAACCCGGGTGGGTGGCGGTCGTGACGGAGACATCGACAGCCATGGCCCGCAAACCGCATCCGCTTCACAACATCACCGCCGCGGAGATACGGCGGGCCTCTGAGATGGTCACCCGCATCGTCCACCGGAAAGAAGGTCCCTCGTACCCCATCCGCTTTAAGCATATCGCCCTGCAGGAGCCCCCCAAGGCCCTGTTGTTGCCGTATCTGGATGCGGAGAATGCCGGGGTTCCCATCGCGGCGAGGCCGTTTGTGCCCCGGCTGGTATCGGTGGTCTACCATCGGGCGGATGATGCGCGGGAGGCCGGGGAGATCATTGTGAGTCTTGATTCGGAGATTGAAGTGGGGTGGTCCGGCCCTGGAAAGGGTCAACATGCTGCATTCGACTGGTAAGGATCCATCGCCAAGACATCTCCGGAAACCCGAGGGGTCGAGGCGGAGAGAAAGAAACTAAAACGTGACCCTCGGCAGGGATGAGCTCCGCTACGTCGCCGCAAAGGTCTTGTCACATCCACTGGTGGTGGAAGCGGTGAAGAATCTCCAGTTACCGGAGGACTTCGTCATCCAATGCGATACCTGGCCCTACGGTGCCGACAAATTCTCGACGGCGGAGACCCATAAATATATTCAGGCCATGGTGTATGCACGGGCGCCGCACAACCACCCAGAGAGCAACCAGTATGCATTCCCGATCCCTATATCGCCGGTCTATGATCTGTTTGAGGACCAGTTGGCTCGGCTGGACACCCTTGCGACGGGTGGGGGAGAGGACGGTCTGAAGCACAACACGGCCCCACCGGCCGCGTTGGCGCACTGTGTGGAGAATGAATATCACCCCGATATACTCAAGATTCCGCCCCGGAAGGACTTGAAGCCTTTACAGGTGGTACAGCCGGAAGGACCCAGTTTCAAAATTGCCGACGAGAACCTCCTTCATTGGCAAAAATGGCGTTTCCGCGTGGGATTCAATTACCGGGAAGGCGTGACGCTTCATGACGTGCGGTACGATGGAAGGAAAATCTTTTATCGTCTCAGCTTGAGTGAGATGACGGTGCCCTACGGCGGTCAGTTGCTCCGCCCCCCGCCCCCCCTCTTTATTTCGTCTTTTTATTCTTGTTGTTTTCTCCCCTGTCAAGGTGATACCTGAAACCACTGTTAGCTGATCCTCGTCTCAGACCCAAGAGCGCCCTATCATCGCAAGCAAGCATTTGACTTGGGAGATGCGGGCGCCGGAAGCTGCGCGAATAACCTAGGTCTTGGTTGCGACTGCCTGGGCGCGATCAAATATTTCGCTGCATGGCTTAACGATTCCAAGGGCGAGCCGTCTGCGGCGCCCAATGTTATCTGTGTTCACGAGCAAGATTCTGGTATTGGTTGGAAACACACAAACCACCGAACCGGCATGGCCGCGATCACTCGAGCGCGCACGCTCGTCGTCCAGAGTATTATCACAGTGGGGAACTATGAATATCTATTTGCCTGGTTATTCCAACAAAGTGGGACCATCGAGTTTGAGACTCGGGCTACTGGGATCCTATCAACAGCGTTGATCGACCCAGGGAAACGGAGCCCCTGGGGAAATGTCGTCGCCCCTGGTGTTTTGGCCCAAAACCACCAGCATCTGTTCTGTTTGCGGATCGACCCGATGTTGGATGGCAATCTGAATACGGTCATCCAGGAAGACTCAATTCCAATTCCCGAATCAGAAGAAGAAAATCCCTTTGCCAATGCTTGGAAACTCGTCAAGACCCCGTTCGAGAAATCTGGGCACGCCGATGCGGCTCCAGACAAGGCCCGCGTGTTCAAGATTATAAATGAAAACCGGCTCAATCGGATTTCGGGGAACCCAGTTGGATTCAAGCTTGTCCCGCTGCCTTCCCAACTGATCTTGGCTGGCAAAACATCGATGACCCGCAGACGCGCTCGTTTCACGGAACACCACCTGTGGGTGACCCGATATCGAGATGGTGATCTCTGGGCGGGTGGTAAGTGGACCAACCAGAGTATGGAGGAGGTTGATGGCGTGGCCGACTACGCTGCGCGGAACGAAGATGTCCGCAACCAGGACATCGTGGTCTGGCACACCTTTGGCATGACGCACAATCCCCGGGTGGAAGACTTCCCGGTGATGCCCGCGGAGGTTATCAACGTCTCTCTGAAGCCGGCAGATTTCTTCGAGTTCAATCCGGCACTGGATGTACCGCAAAGTACGCAATCGTTTAATAAGAGCGTCCTGGTACAGGAGAAACCATTCGGGATGATGGTCGAGACGAAGGGAGATTCTTGCTGTGCAAAGCAGTGGAAACTATAGATATTTTAGAGGGTAGAGCGGGTGATTGAGACGGTTTCGGAGTTGATTTGTGGTCGTATTTTCTCCAGACTGGAAAGAGTCACGCATGTTTGGGTGTTCAGCATTGATTTTCAAGATTCTGTCTTCATTTTCACAAGTCCAGTAGGTTTTATTAGAGCGAATCGAGTGGAACGAAATTCAAGTACAGATACGTATATGTATGTCATAGGACATATCACATAGCGGTCCCTGCTCTGATCTGAAGAGCAAGCAATCGATTTTGTTGTTTTAAAGGCTGTTCAAGTATCAATATCATGTCTATACCTGCATGTATGTACTAGGTATCTCGCCTGGGCCTTGCATGGAACCTCATGCTTGATCCTGTAGAGCGATCTCGTTGAACGATAAAAAACAACTATATGCATAAATACATTCAGTGTCACACACATTACATGCATGATACTGAGTATATATGTAGTTAGTAGAGGAGAGGTATACTATTCTGCCAGATGCATTTTGTCACATATGAACCAATGCAGCTCATTGGCCATCCGAACTCAATGGAAAGGGCTTCGGTTAGCACTTAGTGGCCGGGGACCTCGGGGATCTCGGGGACTATAGGTAGTATCGTCTTGTTGATCTATGATGTCATATCTTGGCTTTCGCTTTTTGGAGTGCCAATCCATTCATTAGTGAGCAAGCTGCGACGGCGTACCCTTGCTGCTCCGTCGGGAGCCTGAGGTCTTCACGGGACCATTTTCGGGAGGTCGCAACTCCCTTACCAAAAGATGCAAGGATCTGGAGCTATACAACTTCTATCATACACATACTCAGTACTGTGACATACATATTATTCTACGTATCTAATTATCTATTCTAAGGCGCACCTGGCCGATCCTCCAAGGTGCTGATCATGAATGGTGTAAAGAGTGCAAACCCTAGCGCTAACCTACATACTAACTAGCTCCAAGTCCTTGGCGCCGTGTAATGTACAAAAGAGCTTGACACGCGGCTGGTGCCGTAACTATAGGCCTTTTCTTTTATACTTCAAAATCTGCCAACCGGTGTTAGTTGCTTCTTTCATCGAGAAAAGTGCCCCATGCATTAGAAGGTGAGTGGTCCGCAGGCTGATCAGAGCGAACAATGACTAATCCATGGAGCAGAGAAAGGGCCTATTAGACAATCACGGAAGGGTAGCTAGGGGGAGGCATGGCCAGAGGCAGAAATGGGGAAGTGTTTTGGAGTAGATGGGCCTTCAATGGAAATTTCAGCACTGGCTAACTCTTATTTTGGTATACTTTCTAATGATACTCTTATTAATAAACCTCTATACCTTCTATTGATTGCCAATGAGAGGGTTTGCTGTCACGAGGCTCACTGGCAATCAATAGAGGTATAGGTGTTTATTAATAAGAGTATCATTAGATAGAAAGTATACCAAAATAAGAGTTAGCCAGTGCTGTTGAAGACCCATCTACTCCAAAATACTTCCCCATTTCTGCCTCTGGCCATGCCTCCCTTCCCTAGTTACCCTTCCGTGATTGTCTAATAGGCCCTTTCTCTGCTCTATGGATTAGTCATTATTCGCTCTGATCAGCGGACCACTCACCTTCTTAAGTTAATCGATGCACAAGGCACTCTTCTCGATGAATGAAGCAAGCATAGAGACAGTGACTGCTCTGCGCTTCTAACACCGGTTGGCAGAATAGACCTTCTGAAACTGGTATTAATGCTGCCATAGTGAGGCCTGATGAGTACACCAAATATCTAGCCATTCCTAGGCTTATTAATTGATTACCCTTCACATTTCGTGATATCTGCCTCGATAAAAATACTTCGCTTCGCCAACTTCTTTCTCAGGCCATCAAGGCCGCAATCCCTCCCCATAGGAGGCCATGTGGCATCTCAGTACCATAGTAACCATAGTACCACAACTGAAGAGTCGTCTCGTCTTCCTACTACGCTAATTGTTATTCGGTCCCGAAATGGTTCGATCAGGGAGTTGGATTTTGGTTGCTTTCAGCTCTACTCTACGAAAAGATTCCTTGGCGAGAAACCCCAGTACGTATTGGTCGTTCTTGTCGCTCGTGTCCCCTATGCGTGCTCTGGCTGACCTGACAGTCAGGGATCCATTCGCCATTCCTGAAATCATTTTCGATCCGACTTTGGTCCTGAGCCCTCACGTCTTTCTTCTCGGCAGGAATATCTCAGCGGCCAAATGTCTGAGCTACCCAGTGTCGTTCAGGACAATAACGAACTGCAGTGTAAAATCAAGACTCGTATCTTGAGTCTGGTTGACGGCATTAGGTGCGGCTCCATCTTCTTAGTCTG
>NPHW01002737.1:336-10573 GCA_002240705.1 Elaphomyces granulatus
TGTGTGGCCTGTAATGTTGGAGGATACGCTTCATTTTCTACAGGGTGTTGTGCCAAAAAATATTACTGACCGCCTCCTTGATGATCCTTAGGAAAACGTAGCACAGTACGAATCTCTTTGGCATACAATGCAGTCATATTTTCAAAATTAAATAGATAGCTTTGTTTATTAGGATATCTTCTGTATGTATCATTTTAAAAATTATAGTCTGGACATGTTGGTGGCTTTCTATTCGCGTTGCATTCAATTATGGCATTTTACTGTAGTTAACTTGGATGCGATAATCATTCTATTGTGGGTGTGTAGCTAGCGAAGGGTGCTAGGGAATAGGCTGATGACTAAGCTAGGTCCAATATTAACTCCTTAAGTTGGAAATATGACTCCCCAACATGTCAAAGGCCCTGAAATCTAAGGATTCACCATCTTTCTTGACCTTGAGCATGTAAACTCGATCAATTTTGTATGCTTATCACCCAGTGATTCTCATCAGCTTTGCTTTTGTGCCCGCTCTCAATTTGCCAAAGGACTTTTCACTGCCCGAGCCCAGCAGCTGATGAAGGATCACCTCCCCATGCTCAAGGTCAAGAACAATGGTGAATCTTTAGGTTTCAGGACTTTTCATATTTCCCCCTTAGGGAGCTGGAATCAGTTAACTACAGTGAAATGCCATAATTGAATGCAAAGGTTCCTCTCTCAAATAGAAACCCACCAACGTGTTCAGAACTTCAGACTATAATTTTTGAAGTAATAATAGATAGCTTTATTACTAGGATATTTTGAAAATATGTGTGATAGAAATGTCAAAAAGCCATTTATCTTGACAACATTTATCGGCTCGCCTTTGTACCCACTTTTCTATTGTATACTTAGCGAGCCAACGGCAACCATACAAAACTCTATAACACCCACAGACTCCCTTTTGTCTTGGATATTGAGGGCGTATCCGTAATTCATATTCATGAAATTTCAAGAGCACGGATACAGTATATCCGCGGATATTATCCAGGAGAAAATTATTGTATTCATATCCGTATTCATATCATTTATCCGTGGATATATTCATATCCGCCTATCCGTGAGGATCCCTAACTGCTATCCTCAGTCAGCCATAGTGCTCAAAGTCAACTCGGAACGCTCAGGCCTTCGACCAAAGGGTGTGGGCGGACCCATCACCGCCTGCTGAGTTCAGAACTTCCTGGAAATTCTCCCGAATTCTTCATGCTAACGACTCGGGTCCCTGGCCAGATTGGGGCCGACGTTGGCCACGGCCCACTGGGCTCGGTAGTAGAATGATAGTGTGATACCGTGGGGGGGTGAAGGGGGCAAAGCGTTGTCGCAGCCCTGTGAGTGATTACCGGTGGTGCCGCAGGGTGCACACGTGGTACATCTGTCTCATCCAGCAAGCTTGCTTGCTTTTCTACAACGCCAAATAACTCACCATAGATCGTTGTGACTCGCTAGGCCCAGAAGGCGGTGATAGATAGGGTCATCCAGAAATACAGTAACTTGCTAATTTGAAGTTGAAGCTGCGCATCATGCAGTGCATGCGTCGCTTACGATGGCAAGTACTCTATCTTGTATGTAGCCGACCAGGATTCGGTGAATCGGTACGGGTTCACGCAGCAATAATACTAGTATCATCGGATTCCAGCACCACCGTAGTTTGAATCCTCCAAATCAGCCACAGAATAGGCCTCTCAGACTTGTTTGGCTGTTATCTGTTGTTTAGTAGGCGGAGCAGCGTTACCACTGGCCTCGGCCGTCCAATACTAGCACCATGACCTCGCTGGTCATGCTGATATTGAGATTTCGATCCGTTCAGAATCGCCGACTCGGCGCCGAGTTCAATTGTTACCAGAAATGAATCTCGTATAGGGCAATTGGTGTCTTTAAATCTTTACAAGATCGCAGCCGATAAAGATTGATAGGCCAGGAGTCCTGGTATCTTCATTTAGTTGTGCATTTTGCTGAACTCTCCTATCTTTCTTCATATTATTTCACTCAGCCCGTATGGGGTTAATATGCTGACATTATGAGCAATATTGACGTATCAAGGCATTTTCTTGACTGATATCGGTAATCAAACCTTTGCATCTGGGCCATGGCCCATCATACGGTCATACTTCATCTCGATTCTCGAGTCGAAGGATCACATTACTCACTTTAGTTTTTAAATAGGAGATCTCCATATAACCTTTCTTCTCTTTTGGAAGGCTCAGCATGGGGACCGTGACATTTGTTTAACAGATGCAGAAGTTTGATTACCGGTATCAGTCAAGAACGTCAATGTTGTCATTAATAATAACTGCATATGGGCTAAGTGGAATAGTGTGAAGAGAGAACCGAGTTCAGCAAAATGTCCAACCTAATTAAGACACTAGGACTGTTGGAGTCTATAATATCATCATCAGCTGTGATTTATTAGAGACACCAATCCTCATTTTATTGGCTTTATAACCGCTCCCTGGTCTCAAACGCTGCCTGCATTAAAAATCCAGGCTATTTCACGACATCGGTACTCAAATAGAATCACTCACCAACATAGTTTTGGTAGGAATTCGACTTGGCGAGATTCAACATAGTCTAATAATTAGTTAACGTTATAAGGTTATCAACACATTGCAATTTACCTATACAACTGGTGCCGTAGTGCCATTGCCACGACTGTCATTATTTAACCGCGGATAACAGCCCAAAGAAGTCCAAAAAGACCAAGAGGACTAGGTAGTATATTCTGCAGTTGATTTAGATGATTACTACGGTGTTGCTCGGATGCGGAAAGGAAATTTGAAGCCTTGTTGAGAGAGGCTGACGACAGTAAGGAATCTGATTAGGCTTGGTGTACCCATGGTTCTTCCATGCATGCTGGTGTTCTGGTCATTACAGCGCTTAGAATTTTGTAAGTCGATGTATTTGCTAATTAACACAACATCATTTTTACCTTGTGTCACGTATATATCGTAAAAGAAATCCCTCGGAGCGAGAAGTTATGCGAAGGGTTCTGATTGCTAATTAACTATGCGCAAGATGCTATGGGTTACCAGTATGTGATGAAGCGCAACACATTCTTTTGATTCTCTATTTCGAATTCGAGTATTTCCTCGAGCTATCATAGCTATACTGTACATGTATTGTATATCTGTGCCGACGAAACTCTATGCCAGAGATGGTGATCTAACCCCGCATAAAGAACTCTTGTTTCTCTATTTTTTAGGCGTTTTAAGTCGATATCGCGGTTGCAACGCACATGTAAAATGGCATCAGTTGTAGGTAGAATTACGGAATCATGATATATAATAATATCCCGACAAAACACAGATACGATAGTTTATCTAATCTGAAGAGGGATAGAATTCGAAGAGTCAATCAGAAAGAGGTATTTACTCTGTGCTCCACACGAAGGAGTCCTTCATAGTTTCTCTATTTTATTTACCATATTAAGCTTTTAGCGCCGTTGGGCTATGCCACCTTATTAGTGATTATATATGCCGACGAAACACAGACTATGATTTATCTATTCCGAAGTTGGTAATAGATCTCATGTATATAGCCCGAAGAGTTATTTACCTAGGTATGTGAAAAACATAATAATTACCCTTTACTCCACTTTCTAACCCTTGGCAAGTTCTCTCAATTGGTGGAATTGCATACGTATGATATTGATGAAGCATTGACTATAATATATTTATTCTGGGTTGATAGTCTCATGGATATCACTAAAAGGGGAAGTATAACGTAATTTATTTATACTCCACATAAAGGACGCCTAGTTTCTCTATTCTTTTACTATATCAAGCTTATAGATAATATCAATTTGATCAGTTGTGGCTGTCATACCTATGCCGAAGTTGATGATATGGATAGAAATAACTTGAAGAGTTAGAAAGTGGAGTATAAGGTGATTACTCTATCCTCTTGGGTTTATTCTTTTACTGTGTCAAGATAATAATTTATCATAGCATCAGTTTTGGGTATTTATAGATATATTCCGACAACACACAGACCATGATTTACTATATTCCGAAGGCTATAATCTCATTAGTTAGAAAGTGGAGTATGATAATAAGGTGTTATCTATTTTTTTACTCCCTACTTATAGCAGCGGTTGCAAAGGTTACTATTGCCCCAGGGACTATCTTCGTGATAATGCAGTATCATGAGCTGGAACTAGACAAAATTGTAGAGAGTATATCAAATCAAGTCCGTTCTTTATTATCTAAGGAAACACAGTCTGTCAGTTAAACAACCAATTATAGACATCACCATGGGGGTCATTCACAACTGCTCTATAACTATGATATGTAGATGTAGATCTTTTTGTACCTGATCAATCCTCATCATGACAAACAGTAAATTGTAATAACCTGTTTCGAAGCCCTGGACCAAGAATTTGTGGCTGTAAGACAAAAGCACAGAAAGATTCTCGATAAACTATGACCGTTAGTAGTGTGGGCAATTTCAGCCGGTGATGGATTGGGCCTTGGCACACATATCAACTCAGCTGACAATTCACGCCCTAAAGGCTGTTGCGCTTCATCCAATCAGCTGATCATATGTATTTATTAGATCACAAGCAAAATTTGGACGTGGCTTAGGCGCCACTATTCTAATTGTTAATCACTGTATGATCGCAATAGGATATACGTATACAGGATATACTGTGCCAGAGTATGGTTTCAGGAACTGTGATTCTTGGTTAATTATCCCCGTGTCACAGCCCTCTGCATAGTAACTTTTAAAACGTGTAGAGGAATTTAATTTGCCTTTCAAGTTTCCTTGCACCCATGAGGCAATGTGGCTGCAGGGTCAATTTCGATTTACATTAAATCACCGATTTATATGTACAATTGGGCAAAGACTAACAACCTGGCCTGGGAATGGCCTGTGATACAAGATTATTTAACGGTAAAAGCTCTTGAAAGATCCACACGAAATACCCATTGGTAATGTGTGCATGAGGCCCATATTTGTGGTCTATGGAGAACCAGACGCAAGGAGTCGCTAATATGCTCGGTTAAAGGATATTTGAAGGTCTCCACGTAATTCATCAGCATTATGATGTTTTGATCGCTGCTAATCAATATTTCAGTGGGGTCCCCACAGAGATATTAGAGGCCATTGCGATACCCCACATCCTTTTCATTCTTTTCTGGCCTTCGGACTTACTAGAATGATTGTACCATATGAGAATAAGAACGGAAATTATCTCCTCTGTCCACCGCACTGGCCGTTGAGATAACAGTCGAACGAACTTAAATCAAAGCATCTGGGCTTTCTCACATCATTTTAAGTTCTAACCCCTTGATCAAAGGGGTCAGAGCGTATACTAAACGGGGGCTAAATGCTAATCCAGATTCCAGACGATGAAATTAGGTTAGGCCTCGGAACTTGACAGCGTGTCCGCCTGGACCGATGCAAGCTTCCAGCGCTCTGGTCGCCTGGGTGAGAATCCGAAGTGGCTTGAAGACCCTATCGTAGCATGCCGGCCAGCCCTATCATACTGCTCTCTCCAACATTTATCATGTGAACAAGAATGAAATTCGTCAATCTAAACTAACAGATAGTTAATCGAGTTATTTACGCAACAACCTAGTTAGGCAAAACCGGTCATTCCCAATGACACTTCTGGATGAAAGTTTTGTTAGAGCAGATATTTTTGTTCAATACTATTTGTATGTCGATCGATGTGAATGATATTACTACCTAGGGCTAAAGATTCGAGTTTCAACGTTACCCAACAGAACACAATATGGTGTCGAGTGCAGATCCACTCCACAATAACCTGAGCTAAGCAGCTAGAGTAAGCATCTAACGAGATTGTACAGTAAAGCTCCGGTTTATCGTCCAGGGGCACTACACGTATCGCTATTCGAGAATTGTTATGCGACCTTTGCCATAATCCCTCGAAAAAACACCTCTTTGTATATCGAAATTGACAAACAGGAACAATTTTGATATGAAGATGACTTTTAGTCACATATGGCGCTCCATGGCGTCGAATCCATGACTAGAATAAGTTCTCCTCAATATCGCCGAGCAAGTCAATAAACACCTATTATGACACGCCCCAACAATACCAGGATTGGAGTCGTTTACCACTTCAAACATAACCCTGTAGGAGAGTCTAGACTATCTACTATTTGTAGTAGTGGTTCGTTTACGAAGTCTTTCACTCACAATGATTTGCACCCAGCTCCGAATCCAGATCGGATTACGATAGATTCTTCCCAGGACTTCAATTTAGCAGTTCCAGCATGATGGAGTGGTTATTCAATTAAGCCTGTTGTAGTACTTCTAGAAAATTCTTCATTTCAATTCTTGTTTTTGTGCTCCCATCGACCACTATTACGTGAGTACGATTTAGAGAGACGATTGGATCGGAATAATAATGCAGAGCGAACGCCATGAATTTGTAAGAAAAACGCCGTGTCCAATTGAAATGTGAGAGACAACCTTGTAACTATAAACAAGTTAGAGGTGTGTGCAATGGTTAATTTTTACAAAGCATCAAATAAGAAGTTGAAGTGAATCGGCTGAAATAGAAATGGCGGAGTGACATAATAGTAATGCAATTCTGGATTGTGAAACCCCTGCTCATCTAACTAGTTAAACTTTTTGGAACTATAACCAATGCCTCGCAATATTTTGGATATTGCTTAAATTAGTATATGTTGTAAGGCTAGTGTAAAACTATGCGTTCAAGGGCGTGTTTGGTGATTCAAGATTATGTCACTGCCTGGCAGTCATTTACATCAGCTTTCGAAGTGGGCAAAAGCGATGAATTGCTGGACAGTGCATTCTCGTGAACATAAATAGGGGCTACTCCCCAGTTGAAGATATCATCATTGAGTAGATCACAATCACAATCACAGAGAAAGCCAAAGAACTTCCTTCTATTCAGTGAATTACTCTTCCCATATCTTCAAATTTACTCCTTTTATCTTTCCAGCATGTTCAGTGCATTGCGAGGGTCAGCTCTGGCTGCTTCTCAACCAAGAGCCGGTATCAAAACGAAAGCAAAACTTTCACCATATCTCTCTCAAGCATGGCCAGTGAGATGCATGGCAAGCGTCTCAAATTTCACTGAGCACAAGTTAGGAGCCATGCCCCCAAATTACGTTGCGAAAGTTGGCGACTTGGAAACGTTCGATATTCCATCCGAAGTAACCGGAAGCCCTGGTGATATCGCGATGGGACATGCCCTGGTTGATGCTTGGCGCCGAGATGGTATTCTGCAGGTTGCCGTGGACAAGTCACAGAAGAAACTTTTGCAAGACACTTTTGCCTCCAGCAAGCGGTTTTTCAGCAAGCCACATTACGAGAAGGCTTCCTGTGTAGATACACAAAGCTACGCAGGATACATCGCGTCGGGTGAAGAGATTACCGACGGCATCGCCGACTATTCTGAGATTTTCACTGTGACCAAGGATCTCGACCTATCAGACCCCAGAGTGCAACAGAAATGGCCATGCCACGGACCATGCCCCTGGCCCGATATTGATATGAAACTCCCGATGACGCGATATATGGATTACCTCAACACCATTGGCGAGAGGTTGCTTAAACTTATTGAATGCGGCTTGAATCTGGGACCAAATGCCTTAACACAGTACACACAGGATGGCTGGCATCACATGCGTATCCTCAGGTATGGTTTTTTTTCAGGGGCTTCAATTTGCCACCGCTAATTCAAGTGTCTAGATTTCCAGCTACGAATAATACCAACGGGAAAGGAAAAGATGGGCGAGGGATTGGCTCCCACACTGATTATGGTCTCTTAGTTATTGCTTCTCAGGATGAAGTTGGAGGTAAGAAATTCTCTACAACTAGTTATTTCATTGTGCTCTATCTGATGCAACCACATAGGATTGTTCATTCGCCCTCCATATGAAGATGAAAAATTCGAGAATTGGAAGTCGAGCACTGCGGGGTTCCGAGAACATGACGACCGATGGGTCTATGTTCCTCCAGTCCCAGACGTTTTTACAGTCTTCACGGGTACTACTATCATAAACCCGGAGTCTTTGATTACACTCGCTAACTATTTCCAGGTGATATGATGCAATATCTGACGAATTCCTATCTTCCGTCTACTCCACACAAAGTCGGACTGAATACTCGCGAGCGCTACGCCTTCGCATATTTCCATGAACCCAGCTTCCAAGCAGTAATTAATCCTCTGCCGGAGATGCACTCTGGAAAATCCCAAGATGATGGAATTCACTATGGAACGCATTTCACAAATATGTTTATGAGGAATTATCCAGAGAGAGTGACATCAAAGCGCTTGATTAGAGAAAACAGGGTCTCTCTGCTGGATCAGGATCCCCTGAGGTCGATGGCTGCTCTGAGCCAGACGCTTTAAAAGTGATATCAAACTGGAGTATGCTTTTTTCGGACTGAGTTCTTTCTATAGACTTGTTTCCAATCTTGGACTTGTCTCTATAGATTAAAATTATATTACTGGATTAAGTAGACAGTGGTTTTTTTTTTTTTTGCTGCGTTTTCTGCGATTTCATTGGTTCCAGCACTAGTTAAACTAGCTAGTATGCCAGAATTAACATGGTTACTATCGTTCACTAATTCTTTCACACTAATGATATGATATCGTGTGCTTAATGGCAGGCTTCTAGATCTTTCATAAAAACAGTGGATAAGTTCCTGAGATACTAACTCATCGTTCGCAGATGCAATCATAGTACATACACCTTGCAGATTTGATTCATTTGAAGCTCCGAGCTCAATCTTACCTAAATTTGGAGGTCAGCTTTAGTTGAACTAAATTGCTCCAAGCTAGTACTATTTTGTATATAGTATTTCTTGGTAATGTACAGCGCATACTGGACAGTCTTTTATCTATCAAAGATTGAAGAAATAACAGAAACATTCTTAAAGTTACTGTGCTTACGCTCAGGAAGTTAAGTTGAGATAAATCCCAATAATGGACGGGAGAGGAGCCGCCTAGTTTGTATGTACCGCGACCCTCGCCAGGGACAGGGGCTTAAAGAAGTCGGCGAAACACGGTGTCAGACATAGAACCACACGATAGCCGTCACCAACTCGATGACGTCGATGACGATGCTCCATCCTACGATCGCCACCATCGGAACTCCAAAGCTCCGAACTCTGTCAGGAGTGGATTTCGGTCTTCAGATCAAGGAGGAGAGGCGCAAGACGAGCCCTCCGGAGAAGGGTTACAACTTACAAGCCTTAGTCTAGCCAAGTGTGACCCTGCACAAGTGGGTCACCGCGCTAGACTAGTTATACAACACGTCAGAAACTTTATTCATTATATCCTTTCTGGAAAAATTTGACCCCACTCAACACATGACTATCGTGCATACCAAATCGATGTTTGAGCATTATTCTACTGTACTAAGAAATGTATGTTAATAACCTTCCTCATTCTACATAGAGGAGTGTGACGGCGCTGGGCTGCAACCTACTATATATATATATAGGTGAGAGCAACTCTTAGAATCCTCCTCAGGGAGGCTCTCAACAAACTTTTCCAACGGCTGGGACAACCCGAAAACCGATTAGTTACCTAGGTAGCTAGATTAGGAAGCTTAGGGGAGAAACCTCAGTCTTGGCACGCTAAAGTAGTATCAGTTCTTATGCGAAGTTGATCAGGGCAATGGATACTATGCCTGGGTTGCATTAAAACTGGACGGCTAAGAAACGGGATTAATGGTCATTGGTCAGAGAAATGGCATGCCGAGAATAGGATACGCATGCCATGGCTATTTGGTACAGATCCAAACCACGTGGTAGAGGGTTTGTATGGGCAGCCTAGTTTTCAACTGCCAATCACATTTTGGCGGGAATCGATCAGATAACTAGTTGGATGAGTTCCTCAAGTCCGACTGCAGGTGCTGGGCACTTATCATAGTCTAGTGTGTACCGCGACCCTCGGTGCTTAAGTAAGTGACGACTCACCGAGGGGTCTGGGCGCCCGACAAGGACCTCGGGTCTTAATTAGGACCGAGATAACCTCGGGTCGACAAAATGGAAGAGTGAAGGCACTACGACGTTAACCCAGTTAGTCGGTTCTTGTCTCAGTCAGCTCAGACCCACTTTCGGGGTTCCTAGTCTCAGTGCTCAGACGCTAACCGCGGCGGCCCGCCTACCTGCGGTTAGGGACGGAAGTGGTACGGCCGGCGCTAGGGTCTGAGCTCGCTGAGACTACTTGAAGATGAAAGGTGGAATTTGCACCTCTCTCCTGGATGCCTTTCTC
>NPHW01002740.1:2078-13566 GCA_002240705.1 Elaphomyces granulatus
TCTCTCTCTCTCTCTCTCCCTCTCTCTCTCTCTCCCTCTCTCTCTCTCTCTCTCTCTCTCTTTCTCCTTCCTCTTTTATTAACCTCCCTCCTTTTATCCTTCTTCCCCCCTCCATACTGACTCAACTCCAAACCCCTTTTCACTTCCTTCTTTCCCCTGCTTTATTCTAAGTCTGATCCTGGCATGGAGAGCGTTGTTTTGACCGGCCACCGTTCAGGTTTAGGACCGCACAGGTTGATCTCCACCGCCATCATCTCCTGCGTCCTTTCAGGTGGTTCTTGTTCTTGTTCTTGTTCTTGTCCTTGGCTTTCTCCAGCCACCAAATGTTCATCTTCATCTGTCTCTTGTGAAGCTCATCCATCATCCATCTTTCTTTCTTTATTCCCCAAAACTGTTCAATTGATCTGTTCATTCACTCATTAACTTACACATTCATTCATTTAATCTATTCTTTCATTGATTGGTTGATTGATTCATCCATCATTCATCACCACATCTTATCTTGTTCATCCATCCACTCAGTCATCTATCTACCTATCTATCATACTAGTATAAAGCACCAAGCTAAAAAGAAAAAAAAAAGAAAGAAAGAAAGAAAAGAGATAACAACCTCTTCATCAGAAACAATTCCTCTCTCTCCGCTTTTTCCCTAACGTCCATATCCTCCCAACCATGGCCCGTCCACCACGACCACGTCCGGCCATGATGTCTCTAGAGGCCGCCCTCGATGAGGAGCGTCGAGAGGTGCTCGACATCCTGGAGGGTCGTGGTCGCCCCGCCTCCAAACAGGGTTCCTCTGGTCGGTCCAGTCCCGCGCCGTCGACAGCTCCCATTCGAAGTATGCTCGATGTCTCCACCCGCAATCGCCATGGCTCCATCGCCGGCATTGGAGTCGGAGTCACTCCATCGGCCAGTGCACCTTCCGGGGTCAGTCGACCGGAGGCCAGCATCACCATCACCGCTCCGCCCTCCTCGTCTTCCTCCTCCAAAGAGTCCGGACTCGATGAGCCACACCGTCGATCTTCCGATAGTGCCACCCAGGTGCCCGCGGCGAGAAGGAAAGTTCAGGATAAGCCTGGCGTGGACATCAACACCGACTACCAGTTCCGCATGTTGCCTAGCATCCCCGGTACGATGCGGCCCAAGCGTGTCACTCAGGGTCCCGGCATGCGCGCACAGTCCAAAGCAAGCTCGCCGTCCCCCCGATTGCGCACGGCCGCCTCCCCGGCCCGGCCGGCCTCGTCCGCCGCCGTCTCCTCCAAATCTAGATACGTGACGGACAGTGGGAAGGTGATCGACATGGATCACGCCTACCGGCACCTCTCCACCGCCGCCCTGGCCAAGTCCGGTGGCGGCCTGGCCCTCCGATCCAGGCTGGAGGCCGCCCGCAACCGAGACGACCGTCGAGACTCCCTCTCGGAGGATGCCGACGGGCGTCTGCAGGAGGATGACTATGACGGCCTTGAGGAGGGCTCCGACCGGGCCCATTCAACCGACGACGAGAATGATGACTCCAGCTCCATCGATGACGATCTCGCTCCCCAGTCCGCCATCGAACCGAGTCGGGGCCGGAAGAAGCTGGTGGATGCCCTCACGATGAGTGGTGGCAGCGGCAAGGCAGAAGCCGGTCACAGGAGAAGGCCACTGAGTTTACTGGCCGCGGCGGAGGAAGAACGTAAGTTGTGACATCCTTTTTTCCCTTTTCCTTTTTTCACGTTCTCTTTCTTGTCCAATTGGGTCCAATGGTAATGGCAGCCTTGTCCCTTGACACCATTTCCCACAGGCAAGCTGGTGTCAGCCTCACGAAAAGTACGGTCTCTCCTCGATATAGGAACTCCCCGTCTGAATGTCGAAAAGCCCCTGTTCAAGAAGACGGGGGTCCATCCGCAGACCAGTTTCGACTATACGATGTCCGTGTCCAATACTCCGGTGGGATCGGACGACGACGCCGATCTATCCGATATCAAACATGCCCAGAACCTCAGCATCCAGATGTCGACCGTCGATAATTCCATCCCGAACCGCGCCATCCGAACCATCATCCGCGGCGATTTCACCCGTCTACAGCAGGAGGCCGATCACGGTCACCGAAGACAGCGCAAATATCTGGTGGCCACCGACCTGAGTGATGAATCCGTCTACGCCCTAGAGTGGACCATCGGAACCATCCTTCGGGACGGGGATACGCTCTTCACCGTCTATGCGATTGACGAGGAATCCGGCACCGGCAAGGCCGCCGAGCTGAGTGCGTCCGTCCCGGTGGGGGAGGGCGCCAAGGTCATCCAGGACTCTGCCGCCGTGATTGGGTCCCAGACCGAAAAGACCGCGTTGAAGCTCCAGAGCAATGCCGCGAGCTTGCTCCCGCAGGCCCTATCCTCCTACTTTGGCGGCTCCGATAGTCGGAGTGTTTCGGTCCACTCGCGGGGCATCTCCACTGTTGATTCGGAACGAGCCTTTGCCGTGGAGCGAATCTCGCAAACCTGTGTGAGATTGCTGCGGAAGACTAGGCTGCAGGTTCGAGTGGCGGTGGAGGTGATTCACTGCAAGAGTCCAAAGCAATTGATCACCGAAGCGGTGAGTTTTTTTTTTTTTTTAGTTTTTTTTGCCGGTGGCCCGATGGTGGTGTGAACATTAACTTCTGCCAATGCTGATGACCGCTTTGCTTCTGAGCAGATCGACGGGCTTGAACCGACTTTAGTCATTATTGGCTCTAGAGGCCGCAGTGCCTTGAAGGGGTAAGTTGAACTTGGAGTATTCTTTTTATGGAGAGAGAGGGAACAAGGCAAGGAGGGAACAAGAGACACATACAGAACGCTGACTAGCATGTCTAGTGTTCTTTTAGGCTCGTTTTCCAATTACATTATTACCAAATCGTCTGTGCCCGTCATGGTAGCACGAAAGAAGCTCAAGAAACATACGAAATACAAGAGTACCCATGTTCGCCTTTCTAATAATCTTACTACTCCAAAAAGCCTCGCTCTCGCCAAAGTGGACTAGCCAGGTTTGCCTTTTTTACACGAGCAGGAGTTTTCCTCGCTGCTCTCTTATCTCAAAGAAACAGGGTGGAAGAGGGAGAAGAGAAAAAGGTGGGGAAAAAGGGCCAGCGACCCCAACCAGAGCCTTTCACTATTTTAAAACCTGCGGGCCTTACCGCAATGTTGAAATTGAAGAATGGAGGATTCTTTGCTTCTGTAGGAGAGGGGAGCCCGGAGAGGGGTTCTGTGTCCTCGACCACCTTCGATGACGAAGATATGCCCGGCGTAAAGGCGCATCAATGAATATCCTTGATTTGGGAAGTCTGATGGGCTTTTACGGTTTGTTCTCTTGGAGGTGAAAGGCGACGACATGACATGACATGTATGTTTGTATGTATGTAGGCTTTAAGCACTACTATCCACAGTAATATCTCTATTTCCAACTCCTCTATTTGCGGGTTATTTACCCTGTTTCCCGGTCTTCTCTTTCATTTGCTTCGGTATAACTTGAGGGGAAGTAGTAATAAACAATGGATCTTCACACATATGACATACACATACATTGTTTCTAGCCTATGCACATGTAAATATATATCGTTAATATTCTCCTACCATAGTGTTTTTATTGTTTATTGTTTTGACACCAGAAAAAATGGGAATCCAGTAGAGGAAAGAATTTATGAATCAATTAGAGTCGTGCCTCGCTGCTCTCCAGAAGTATCCCTTGTGTCCTTCCCTGATTTGCGGCCTTTGCCAGACCGCGCGTAAAATTCGTCCAGGACTTTCTTGGGGATCCGGTTTAGGAGCTCCTTGGGGTAAATCCGCAGCAGGTTCCAGGCAATATCCAGCGATTCAAATATCGTGCGAGACTCGTACGGCGACTGGGAGATAAATGTGCGTTCGAACTTGTCGAGGAATTCGAGCGAGAGCTTGTCCTCGGCTGAGAGCGCCTCTTCACCGACAACGGCTTTCATTGCGGCTATTGGAGACGGTAAGCATAGGAAATGGTTTATAGGATAACGATGGGACTCTTCTAACGCACCAGCATCTCGACCAATGGCATACTTTGCGTAAAGTTGGTTGGAAACATCACCGTGATCTCTTCGAGTATGGCCTTCACCGATGGCGGATTTCATAAGGCGTGATAGGGATGGAAGCACGTTAATAGGAGGATAGACACCCTTGTTGGACAGTTGACGGTCCACAAAGATCTGACCCTCGGTGATATAGCCTGTTAAGTCGGGAATAGGGTGAGTGATGTCTGTAAATAACTTAGTGAGGTTTCAACCAAAAAAAAAAAAAACACGCGGTTTTGACTGTACCGTCATTGGGCATGGTCAAGATAGGAATCTGAGTAATAGAACCATTACGGCCCTGAACCCGTCCAGCGCGTTCGTAAATTGTGGACAAGTCTGTGTACATGTATCCTGGATAACCACGACGACCTGGGACTTCTTCTCTTGCAGCAGAAACCTCACGAAGGGCGTCGCAGTACGCCGAAAGATCGGTCAAAATAACCAGGACGTGTTTCTCCAGCTGATAGGCATAGTACTCTGCGGTGGTTAATGCGAGACGTGGAGTGATGATGCGTTCGATACTACAATAAGAACCATTAGCTTCAGTCTCGAATGGCGATTTCCAAGCAAAAGTTCTTACGTGGGATCATTGGCCAGGTTAAGGAAGAGAGTGACGCGTTCCATGCTACCGTTCTCTTCGAAGTCACGAGTGAAGAAACGGCTGGTTTCCATATTAACCCCCATGGCGGCGAAGACGATGGAGAAATTCTCTTCGTGGCCATCGTGGACGTCCTTGGTTGGCTTCTTCACGAGACCAGCCTGCCGACAGATCTGAGCAGCGATTTCGTTATGCGGGAGACCAGCGGCTGAGAAGATAGGAATCTTCTGCCCTCGTGCAATCGAGTTCATGGCGTCAATAGCCGAGATCCCCGTGGAGATCATTTCTTCGGGATAGACCTAGTTGGTGGAAATATTAGACTGGAAAGGGAGCGAAGGGGAACGAACATTCGAGGTGATCTACGTACTCGCGAATAAGGGTTGATAGGGCTGCCGTTGATATCAAGGTAGTCTTCCGCTAGCACCTTGGGTCCTTTATCAATGGCACGACCTGAGCCATCAAAGATACGTCCCAGCATATCTTCAGACACCCCGAGCTTCAGACTATGCCCAGAGAATTCGACTTTGGTCTGATGGAAAACGTCAGTGCTCACAGGTCAGTACAAAGGTAATCCCTCCCTCTGTTTTCCCGAGGAAAGTAAATTTCCTATACCTTTTTGACATCGATACCGGGTGTACCCTCAAAAACCTAGGAAATCATATGTCAGCATGATCGACACAAAACGAACCCGGCAGCAATACAAACCTGAACGACCGCCCTATTACCTATCAGGGAAAGAAAAGAAGAACGGTAAGCCCTCTGCAGCCCCACATCTAGATCGCGCTTTTTTCTTCTTCCATCTCAAACACACACCTCTTGCTTCCAGGACCTGACCGGAACGCACCGATCCATCAGGCAACGTCAGGGACACAATTTCATTATATTTAGGGAATTTGACCTATTCCACGTTAGATCCATTAACAGGATACAAGACTGTTGACTTAAGGCGGTACGTTATCGAGGATGACCAGTGGCCCATTGACACCTCCAATGGTGTTATAGCGGATGCGAGGCTTGACGGTCATCCGGGGATCCATGATTTCGGGGGCCATGATTGCGTTCCTTCCACAAACGACGAGAGGAAGGAGAAGGGAGAAAGAAGAAGGTTAAAGGGAACCGACTATAGCGTGTAGAAACTTGTAGTTAAAGTAGGTGCCGCTATGATAGTCCTGAAGCTCCAGCTACCCCAGCTTCGGCTTGGAAAATCCCCCGTTCCGCCCCTTCGTTGTTTGTTGACATTCAGTCCCAATATCAGCCTCTAAATTCCCCGACGCACCTACCACACGACACATTATTCTTCACTACTCATTTATCTATTATCTATGATTTCACCACCCTTGCAAACGAGCGTAAGCAAACTTTAATTTGCTTCTAGAACCTTACACAACATCTGGCTATTTAATAAGATGTCTTCCTCCACCTCCTTGCTTTCACCTCTTTCACTCTTTCCTGCTTCCTCTTTGGTTTAACTGTAAGGCGGTTTAGTAATTGTTCCTTCTAAGGTAGTTACTAATGTTATCGCGGATAACTAGGCCTGCATCAAACGGAGAACCAGATGGATTAGATCCCCTAGAGTATATGAAAGAATAGAGGAGTTGAAAAAGATCCTGGATTCGATCCCAGACTCGAGCTACCCGGAATCCGAGATTGAGATGGACGTGAAAAACGTCACGGCCATGCTGACCATGCTGACCGCGTACCGTGCGGGGATTCTTACCATCACGCAAGGCCAATCAAGTTGCTGGAGTGATTGGAGGATGTTCGTCCCTCTTGAAAAGAGGACGATGGAAGATGTAAGATGTTCTTAACTGCGCTAACCTCTACACTTTTAGCTTACTCTGTTGCCAAGAGGTCTTGCCATATATGGCTAGACCTAGTTTGTAATCCCGCCTATTTTAGGCAGCAGCGACAGATTCGAGACTGCGGGTCGACCGTATATTCATGGCAATTCACAATGGAACGCTATTGCGGAATCGTGAAGCCATTGGCTCGGTCGAAATCCCAAATGAACACAAGCCTGGCAAACGGAGTGATTAACCAGGAACTATTTCATCACGTTCCGTTCACTCGAACTAGAGAGCCAGAGCTTGCAGCTCCACCCGCTTTCCCGATTCTCCTCGACCTCTTCAGAGCGGAAGTGACAACCCACATGCGAAGGAGCTTGTCGGAATACCTGCACAGAGATAGCACATTCGGCATGACATTTTACAAACGCTGCCAGGTAAGTGAAAAATTAATAATCGGCTCGAAGCACTCCCAGCGCCGAGGCGATATTAACCGGCAAAGCAACCGAGTGTGCTACCAGCCCCCAGGTGGCCGGGGGTTTATGTTCGCGACAATAGTCGCATTCATCGAAGTCCTTCGTCCCCAGCGTTGCCTCGCGTGGGTTCGAAAATACGATGGAATCGACATTGACCGAACAAAGCGGGTTGCTAGCTTCGCTAGAAGGGCGGACTCTGCTGGATAGAGGTTACCTGGATCAGGTCTCTATTCGGCATTCTTCGGGACGACGTGAACCTTATCGTTACAGATGTCAATCTATTCGATTAGGTAGGTACATATTGTTGACGATAATGAGGTTCCCTGGAAACACCTGGGCAAAAGCACCCGGGTGAAACTAGGCTGCAGTATTCTGCAGGCGCAATATGTATATATATAATAGAGAGTGTTCTCCCTCGAGGAGAGTAGAACAACTCTTAGGCGATATTCACTTTCAAGCTTATCAACTTCGAACATATCAACTTGAGACAGTTTTTTTTTTTTTTTTGTCTTTGACTGCTTCTATGAGTCAATGCTTTCTTCATCTCTTCGCTGACCTTAGCAGTCAACACATATTTTATTGATTCATATATGAGAGCTAACACTTAATCTTTCCCTGTATTATTCTGCTTTGTGTTATCTCCGTGAGCGGCCTTTTTTTTTTTTTTTTGAGAGAGAGAGAGAGAGATTCGAAGGGATGGTGGTGTCTTGCAGCTTTCGAAATGTGTTATTTTAGCGGAAGCTTAGAAGTTAGTATTAGAAAAATAATAAACCGTCGAATGAATAAACTCGCAGTCTATAGTATAGTAGTTAAACCTGTATCTCTGTATCTTACAATGTTAATCGCCGCAGCCATATTGTAAGCTACAGTCAACGCCTATTTTGACGCTGTATGCAACATTATATGAACTGTTGACTACAGAAATGGTCCAACATCGTGGAAACTGTATGATGGCATGCGCTAGACTGTACTTTACAAAATACTGGTTAAGAATGTGAGCGTAGACCCGGAGCAGCACGGCCTACAGCCAATTTCTATTGACCAGGCGCTCCGGGCTTTGGATGTGGTTCTTTATGTAGAGGAGCTGGATACCCCTGGCAGTTCCAGGCAGAGATACATACGGCAGCGTCTCAAGGGAATTGCGCTCAACAACAATCCCCAAATACGTATACGTAGTTATTAATTTTACATTGGATTAATCGCCTTTGTAGTAACACAAAATGCCTGTAAATAGCTTACTTTCACTAGAAAATGTCAACTTTTGGACCCCAACTTTCCAACATATGTCGAACATTATAGAAAAATGCAGCTCCAGAGTTACATAGCTCAAATTTTCAGTAAACTTTCATTCCCAAACAAGTTCCCTTTTTATATTCGGTCTAATATAATTTTCGTCTCCTGCGTCTTTTCTATAAGGATTAAGTGGGTGCGATCAAAATGGACGTCAAAAAGTACAAACGCTGATCACGGCGATAGCAGCAGTCTACATAATTGCGCCTCAACAATCCAATCTAGAATCTCAAATCCCAGCCGATCTGAGGACCCAATTTCGGCAGCACTTCAGCCACACTGCGCACGTCTTTGTCACCTCTTCCACTCACGTTCAAAATGATGTTTTCGCCCTTCCCCATCGTCTTGGCTAGTTGGACAGCTCCATAGACGGCATGGGCGGTTTCCAAAGCGGGAATAATTCCTTCCAGTTGCGAAAGCATGCGGAAGCCTTGCAGTGCCTCGGCATCAGTGGCCGCAATGAACCGAGCTCGCTCACTATCCTTCCAGTTACTAAGCTCAGGCCCGACACCTGGATAATCAAGCCCTGCAGAGACTGAATGTGTTTCCAAAATCTGGCCGTTCGGATCCTGTAGAACATAGGTATGAACGCCGTGCAGGACGCCCTTAGATCCACCGGTCAAGGTAGCTGAATGCCGGCCAGTTCCGAGACCATCTCCTCCGGCCTCAACGCCAAGCAACTTGACGCTGGGATCGGTCGAGAATGGGTAGAAAATACCAACGGCATTACTTCCTCCACCCACACAAGCGACGACAGCATCGGGGAGCTTGCCAATGGCGGCTTTTATCTGCTCCTTGGCTTCATTGCCTATGACAGACTGGAAAGTGCGCACAATCGTTGGGAATGGGTGGGGGCCAATGGCTGAACCGATCACGTAATGGGTGGTCTTCAGGTCGACCACCCACGCCCGCAAAGCCTCGTTCACTGCATCTCGGAGCGTTCTGGTTCCAATATCGACAGCCACGACAGAGGCACCTAGGAGTTTGATCCGAAAGACATTTAGCGCTTGCCGGCGGACATCCTCTGCGCCCATGTAGATGACACATTCTAATCCGAATTTGGCACAGACAGTCGCGACAGCGACGCCATGCTGACCGGCACCAGTCTCGGCGATCATTCTCTTCTTACCCAGTCTCCGAGCGAGGAGAACCTGACCCAGTGCATTGTTGATCTTGTGACTGCCAGTATGATTGAGATCCTCGCGTTTCAGCCAGATATTGGCACCGCCGACATGTTCGGTCAGGTGTGAGGCGAGGTGCAAACTGCTCGGTCTGCTCATGTATGGGTAATATGAGCGGTATTCATCCCAGAACTTTGGATCATTTTTCGCTTCTTGGAATCCTTTATCGAGTTCTGACAAACAATCCATTAGGGCTTCAGGTACATACTGCCCACCAAATTCACCAAACTCAGCAACGTGAGATGGCAATACGTCGCGATCGATTTCGTCGTTGAGTGTCTCTAGATGGTCTAAAAGGTTAGGCTCGGCCCTGGCACCTACTTCGCCATTGGTGACGACTGCACTTGGTTGAGCTTCAGCAGTTTCATTTTGTGCCTTTTGCACTGGTTCTAGCACCGCCACTTCTTTCACCAGGTTTCCTTGGGCATCTCTCTCCAGTTTGCGCCCGGTGACACTGGAAATATACTCCCCAACCTTCTGAGCACTCCCGCCAGAGGGTGCTTGTCCCAAGACGTTGATGATCTGGCTACCGATCACGGCAGCCTCCGCAATCTCTTGCACTGCTAGAAAATGCTCGCGTGTACTAACACCAAACCCCAAAGCAGCGGGAATATTTCCGCTATATTTGTGGACCCGGGAAAGTAGTTCAGGAAGGCCCCCGTTGAGCTTTCCGGTAGCACCAGTCACTCCCATGCGTGAAACCACATAGATGAATGAATTGGCAATCTTGCAGAGCACCCTCATCCGGGCATCAGACGTAGCGGGTGCGATGAGTGGGACGTAAGACAACCTTACATTAAATTAGGATCGCCTTCCATTGAAATTAAAACGGGCAAATCAAAGTCTCCGGAAGTCTCTTGGCTCACCTTGCCTCGATACAGAGATTTCGGAAGCGCATGGCCTCTTCCGGCGGCAGGTCGACCATAATAAAGCCATTGACTCCTGCTTCCTTGGCTTCCTGCAGCAGGCGAACCTCGCCGTACTGCAGCACGGGATTATAGTAACCCATCAAAAGCACAGGCGCTTGAAGACCTTGTTTCCTTGCGGAGCGAACTATTTCCAGCACAATGGGAATATTGACACCATTTTCAAGGGCCTTATTATTGGACTTCTGGATGGTGGGGCCATCAGCAATGGGATCAGTAAAAGGAATACCAAGTTCAATCACATCTACCAGGTTATGCAAATGGTCAGTTTAGGAGCCAGCACACCATGATCATACTAGTAAAAGTTCCTTGTAGAAAGGGAACAAAATAAAGTCATTGATGACAATGAAATAGAAGAGATCAACAGACCGGTTCCTCCACATTCCAGCGCCAGCAAGATGTCAACCGTTTCTTCAATGGTGGGGTAGCCAGCGGTGACATAGGCCACCAACGCTGCACGCCTCTCCTGCTTGCACTTGGCGAACGTCTCCTTTATCCTATCCATATTGGGCTTGGGAGATTTGGAACACTGAAAAGGCGAAAAGGAAAGGGGGGCTTTAAAAAATGATTTTTTTATAAGATTCCTTTCAATTCCCTTTTAAAGAATTGAATGATCTAGGTCAAAAGAAAAGCGACTATTACCAACAACGTATCACGGTCCCAAAGTTTTCTAGTACCACAGTATCTATAAAGGAGGTTGAAGACGGTCGAAAAACGAAGATGAAGGCGATGTCTACGTTGCATCCGGGGAGAAAAATGTTACCTTGGTGCCTCAGGCCTTATTAGTAATACTTTGTCACAGATTTATGAGTCATTCGCCTTAGTGCCTCAGATCGCGGGTCGAAGTGGGTCGTAGCATACTAGTGTGCCGCCACGTACCCACACAAACACCCAAATAAGTTTAGCGTTTGCCACTAATCGTTAGCCCCCGCCTCTAGCTCCTCACCAGAGGGTCTGAGAAATGAGTCATGACCGGATATCCTGTACTATCCGGCGCACATTAGATCTAGTTTCATAAGCGCGCCGTCGATCCTGAGATTCGGTGTAGGTTTACTCTACATATGATAGTTCAACTAATCATAAGGTGTTACTACTGTCAGTGAAGAAACGTCGTCCTACTCTATAACGGGCAGTTATTGATGTACTCTACATAGGAAGCTTCTTCTTAGATCCTAAAAATCT
>NPHW01002741.1:0-32235 GCA_002240705.1 Elaphomyces granulatus
AAGTTTCGCAACTTTTATCCTTATTGGAATTGATTTGGGGACGATGTCAGAAACGGCGTTACCGCATGATGAGCAGAGCACTGCAATTGATTACTAGTAGTACTTGATATTTGCCATTTCTGGATAGAAGTGATTGAAATCAGGCTCTAGCATTGAAAGTGGCTTGCAAGTAGAATAGAAAAGTGAGTTACCGGTAGAACAGACACCCTAAGACGACTGGTGAGCGAGGAGTGAAGTCGTGACATCTCTCGTCAGATAGCTCAATTTCAATACAGACTACTTATTCAGACTCAAATATAAGCCGGTGCTCTGGTCATGCTTCGCTACTAGGAGTTTACGCGCTACAAGACCTATATTTAAATAACTAATACAGTCTGCTACACCCGAGGGGCGGAGGGCTGGAGGGCTGGAGGAGCTATCATATTCGCGAGATCACTCATCAGACAGCTCGTCAGTCATCTCAGAGTGCTTCGGCGGTTCCTTACTTCACTCCTAATTATTCGATTAGATATTTGATTTCCAATTAATTCTATACGGAAATGGCGTCTCGAATACCAAGTAATCGACCGGTGCTCTGCCCATGCTGTGCTACATGCTACATCCTCGCGGTCTACGCGCTATAAGACCCGCTATCCGGAGGGCACTCCCGATTACACTGCTCAGTGCTTCCCAGTCATCTCAGAGTCCCTCAACGATTCCTTGGCCTGATAGACATCTCCCGCTGGTATCTGTACTATTGTTATTGCTAATATTGATAGGTGGGATGCCGGGAAGTTCGCTAACTGTTGCCTCTGACGGTCATGCCCGGGGTCTAAGCCCAACGAGGTGATTGCCCACTCGGTAGATCGGTGCATGTCTCCCACAATGCTTTGATATAATCATGTGAACTGGTCGCGTATCCCTTACATTAGAAACCCTGTTGACCACACGGATCTAGATACCATTTCACTGTTCGGGGGTAACACTGCCCACGGTGCCATTTCTGGACGCGGTGTACAGCATTTTGGCGCCGACCATTAGTATCTTGATGGGAGCCAATCGCTGCCAGCACCATGGAGGGTGGGTAGATGGTGGACTGGCTCTGCTTCACTATAACCTGCAGACCACAGTCAGAAACTCAACCCGTACTCATTGCACCTTTCCTATGGTGTCTTCAAGAACGGGCGACGTTGGCTGAACCTCAGACCCCGGTCTTTGTCACTAGTGGCCACATCTTTGGGGTAACAGCGGGGTTACTACGGAACATGCACAGTGCTGCCTGACGACATACCTTGGAAGTCTGCCTAGCTTTGCCAGTAACTACATACCGGGCGCCACACCAAATTTTCGCAGTTGAGTATTCTTTGCAACGCAGGGGATTTTCTTTTGGATGGCTGAAAAGAGGATTTCCTATGCATCCAGATAAAAGCAAGAAGTTGGTTTTTTGGCAATGGTGAGGCGCGCGCCTTCAGACCATGGATGAGCCTTTTCCTGGATCCTCTTTGAACTTTCCATACTTTATTATTAAAACTTTACCTCCCTGCATAACATTGCCTATACTCGTAGCACCTACCTATTCGCTTCGCCCATAGATAGGTAGGTGCTACGAGTAATGTCGTGAAGAACACTGGTTACTATTATCCATTGTATCCAAGAAAATGCTCAACTCTGAAAAATTGGTAACATCGAAATAGGGCTCTGTACCTATCCACGAACGGGGTATGATCTCCACCCATGAAAATGCGGGGCGATTGAAGCAGCGGCGGGAGCTTATCTAGCGTAGCTAAACTTTAAAAGTTTAGTTTTGCGATGGCCCGATGGGGCTCTGGCCAATAGTTAATGCTTAGGTATAAGGTTAGCTCAGAGCCCTGGCAGGGCGAATAAAGGATATGATACAGGTACCTGTGGTTATGTAGAGCCCCTGCTAGGGCCCAACATGCTCTTATTCTTATCATAGGGCATTATATCATATTGAACCTTCATTGTTCAACAACGCCTTCGTACTTTAGGTCTTTGGAAAGAAAAGATTAGGTATTATTTATTAGGTACGTATACTCTAACCTATAGTTACTGAAACGTTTTGCAAATTTATAATAAATCGTGCGCTTGCAATTAATTGTCTTGTCTTAAAACATTCAACGAGCTACTCATGTGGTTAACTCCATCTGAGACGTTTGTTTCAGTCGATTTCTATGTATTCCTCAATGTACATGCAACGTTTCAAAATTGGTATCAAACCAGAGGGTCTTGGATTGGGCCTACCGCACTAGACATGTAGCGCCTGTAGCTTGATTGCAATAATAATAATTAAACCTTAAACCTCCATTCAAATCCTTGATGCATCTTGGGAACTTCCTCAGGCTATTAATTGCAAGTAAAAATGGGTAGATGGAGCACCTCATTGTATTTGAGCTACGAATTACTACAATGTGATAAGATTTCCCGAGACATTGAACGCCATTCCTCTGCCTTCCCGTTCTCTTTCGTGAGATCTAACTTTAGAAAGTTATACTTCTTTCCTACCTCATCAATATAGATATACTAATATATGCTGTTATTCGGATTTTTCGAGACGTTGAACGCCAATCATTGTGTAAGTACATATGTAGTACATACTATGATACCTAATAAGATGAGCCCCTTTAGCGACAGGAAGGGAGTCTGAATCCAGCTTGCTGGAGTTTTTCAAGAGCTTATTACGAAGCCCACATAAGCTCTGACTGGCCAGAAAAACTCCCAGCAGGCTCGACTCAGACGACCCTTCCTGTCGCTAGTCTCGATAATTAGCTGCCGCAATCTACTCCTCTGCTTTCTCCTTATAGTAAAATGCCTCACTAGAGTATAGCAGGCCTCGATAACATCAGCTTTCATTCTTTGGCGGCGCTCGGTAACCAGTGTTTTCGCCGAAATACAAGTTCAATTCAAAGCTTTGAATTCTACGGAACACTGCCAGTGCAGTGTTATTGCAGTCGTCATGTTTAACTTTAGTAGAAGGTAAGCTACGTCATCTGCATACGTAATACATAGGCAGCATGTATCATTCTTATCTCAGGCTCAGACTAATGCGGACTAGCTCCCGTGTAACGTCTGACTCGCTGAGCTCGCTGAGGTAATATCAAGAATTTGCTAAAGTTTAACTATCATAGGTTAGTATGTACGTAATACTTGGTAACCTTCTAGTAGCTTCCAAGGTTCCTCTAGTGTACCGCCTTGCCGCCCCATGCATAATATGAACCGATGATTAGGGCGTTGCTAACGCCACTCCACAGATTACTATCGCCTTATCTCAGTTCTCAGACTATGATATATACAATATCATAGATTAATGTGGTCAGTAATTGTCGCTAAGCCGAATTGTTGGTGCAACTACGTCACCGCATTTTTATGTCGAGTTAATGTCAACTTAAACCCATTTTATTATGATATGTTCCCGCTCCTGCATCACTGGCGCTGCACTAACGTATTCAGTTGTGATATGTATGATAGGTCAGTCAAAAATATTTTCAACAGGAGAAAAACTTCTTGCGACAGAACGGGGAATTTTCTGACAATCACATATAGTAATGCAATAGGAAATCAAATGCAAGCTCTAAAATATCCAGCAACAAGCAATGGCTGTTGAGAAATTCTCTGTTCTTTCACAAATCCTTTTTTTATTGCCGTTGTACCTTTTACCATTTTTACGGACTAATAAATATGTGATGCAGGAGCGGGAACTATGATAAAATGAGTTTAACTAAGTGGGCAGCGCGTATCAACATGGGTGGAGCCGCTAACGCCACTCCAAGTTATTCAGCCTTAAAATCAAGGCAACGAGGGTCCTGCTGATGAGGTTTTGACTCTATCCTGAATGTTTTGTAACACATCGAGATATAGAAGTTGGTCTTTGACTGTTTGATCATGCCAGTGTTTATTATCATACATCTCGAGGTTCATGGCGAGTGACTCTCGATGAGAATCAAATAATTTTTATTCTCGTTTGCCAACTTGATAAATTCGGGCATTGCGATTATCCCCAAGGCCCAGCTTTCAGGGAGTTTGAAACTGACCTCGAATTGGTGTACTTTATAAAGTGTTTCAGCCATAAAACTTTACAATTAATATCTGTTGTGAAGTCACTCTGTGTATTCTAGTCCTCCGGATCCAACTCAACCAACTCATCACTCTATAAAGCTTGTAAATCGAGCCAGCATTGCCATGATATACCGCAGTCAAAGGCGAAGACTGCGGTATCGCCGTCGGCTGCACAGTGGCGTCGACCAGAATCCTGCGCCCCCAAGATTCTGCAATACCTGCAATACGGTATACCTGCGCATGCGCTTTAGCACAATCCCGGTTAAGGAAGCTATCAAGTTTTGCAAGGCAAGGAAGAAGTTGCTTTCTTCGCTTTCAGACGGCTTGACGACTTCCCGGAGCTTCGAATGGTATAGTTTTTTGGACCGGCCGAGAGACAAGCGTTTGCCATGAATCCTTCCGTATCATCACAATTATTAGACAGGGTCGACTAATCGAGTGAGAAGGTAGAGCGCTACATACCATATGCATATAGAGACAAAGTACATACTAGTATTGTCCTCATTGAGAATATCTCCATAAAGTTGTTCGTATCCAAGCTGTGGTTCGGGATTCTCTTCTCTTCGAGGCATTGGAGAGCTAGCTAGTTTCTTGCGTGTTTCGCTGCCTCGTTCTACTATAGTAGAGAGCTTATTGGAGAGAAAGTGTCAGACATATTGTGCGATGTCGCGATGTGTCGGTGAATCGTGATGTTATCTTTTTTTTTTTTTCTAACCTGGATCTTCAGGCTAACTGACGCCTTAACGCAGCCTTAATCTGTGACTATTGATATCATAGTGCCGCCTCACCAATAGTTTATTAGAAAAAATGGACGTGTTGGAGCCCGGTCAATAATCAATTAATCGGAATATCAGGGGGGACTTTGATGAATTGCTTCATTTATTAACTTGCTTAATTAGGTACCTAGTACTCCATAAAGCTAAATAAGGGTCTATTTTTTTTTTTCATGCTGCCACTAGCTAGTAGTGCCTTTTGCCACTCAATAATTCTTTCAGATTGAATTATTTACTTATAGTACATAGTAGGTTGGCTTTATCCTGCATACTAGCCATCCCGATTCCTTTATTGCAGGTATATACAGTAAATATGATAGGTCGGGTAAGCGCAATCTGCAGCCACACAAAGTTGTTTATTAGCAATGCGACCTCCTATCATAGTTGGTCAACTAAAAGCAGTAGTCATAGGCTCTCATAGCCGAGAATTTACTTTTAATTGAGTAAAAGTTTGCTTACAACAATGGCAAGTCCATCTACATATATGATATCAACAATTAAGGAAATTATGTCATACACTATGAGAATGGCACTTGCATAACAATTCTACACAAAACTGCACCTGCGTATGTACGGCATGAATCGAGGCAGAGACAGTTTCGGTTAACTCTCTGCTTCTGGAAAATGCATTAAGGCTTACGGTAGTCCAAGAAAAACAACCATTTCCTTCTTGCATCATTATCCATTGTCGAGATTAGCAGGTCGAGGTCTAGCGGGTTCAGTGAATCTTATCAAACAGAGAAGGCGCAAGACCAGACATCCAGTTCTCGTGTAGTGAAATAGATAACGTGGGTTTGGTACAGTACGTGCTCGAATTGCGCCGCTGTAGCTCTTGAGACAGACTGGACTTCATTGATCAAGATGCCTCAAAAATAATCACACCCACAGTAAAAGGAAGCCAAAGGCAGGAAATCATGAATTATCTCATCGCTTCTTCCAAGTCGCATTGTTTTAAAGCAGTAGAAATATCTCCAGTATGCGTTGCTGTACCATCCATGTTTCCATTAATACCATCTCTAAGACCAACGAGAGAGTCCCCTTCGACTTTAATACTGCTTCTAAGGATGGACTCAATCTCACCTTGGGAATTCCGCTCATTTTCAGCGTAGCGGTTGAGCAAGTTAAGAAAGTTGTCTCTGCCGGGAAATCCATTGTCACTAGAGATAGTTGCATTAGAGCTAGATTGGCTGGTAGGCGTGAGGGTCGTAGTCCCGGGGGCAGCAGAGGCCGATTGAGAGGCATTTGTATCTTGTTGGTGGCCAGGATCGAGTGAGAAAGCCGCATACTGCGGGTTCAGGGAGATTGGGTCTGTATTGAGCATGGTTTCTAATGGAAATGGCACCTGAGAGGGCCCGAAAGACGGATAGTATGAATTCAGAATTCTTGAATTATCCTGAGCTGGCGGGTAAGGCGTCAAGCCCAAGCTCGATATAGGGAAGAGTGGAAATGGCTGAGAATGCTGCGGAGACTGCTGCGGAGACTCCTGAGGAGACTGCTGAGGAGACTGCTGAGCTACAGGCTGCTGACTGCTAGAATTGGAAGCTTGTAGTAGGGACATCACATCGGTGATTTTCGTCGTCGACTGTCGCGATCGGCGATGGACAGCCATATCAGACTGCGACGTTGGCAATGCTGAGGATTTCCGCCGTTTCCGATCCTTGAAAGGGGAGGGCTGCGATAGGAGAATGGGGGTATTTAGGGACCTATCTGAGTACGGTCCGTACCCGTCGGCAAGATATATTGGGGCACTAGTCAAGTCAGATAGATGAAAGCAGACTCTGAAACCATTTCTCCTACCTCTCCGCGTTGAAACTGGGCTGTAGATCCTCAAGCCTCATGTGAGAACAATCAACGGCCAGGTCCGGATAACGGTCAAAGAAATCTTCCATGTGAAATACTGGCGAAAGTTGCGCCCGTCTGCTGGCCGGAGCTCTCGCAAGTTCTGAATGACAAACGTGGATTCTTTGTAGAAGCCCCCTATGGTGTTCAACGCCCGCCCAAAGACTCTGCAACCATGACAGATGCCGCATATCCTTAGCGAGATACTCGGCACTGGAGGAGAAAATTTCTCCTTCATGACATTTATAATGTAACCCGTGAACATGGACCGATCCTGCAGAGCATAAACAATAGCCAATGAATGCCGTCCATTCCATCGCCGAAGAGTTTCTGCCATATTCGACAAGGTCCACAATGGCATTCGCATGGGAGAAACATATGTGTGCCGCTTGGATTTGCCATGCCTGCTGCTGGCTGGTTCCACGGAGCTCCAAGGGGTCTATTGGTAGGAAAGGTCGATATATCAAACAATGAACTAGATGATATATCAACTTGCCGAGCACTAGAGTTGTACACTCTGGGTGTCCAAAAAGTATATCAAGGGAGGCAAAAGCCTCGTGAGCCCTAGCTGCCCAGATGTCGAGCTGTTGTCGTATCTTTGAATGAGTTGAATGCGAATGCCACGGGAAGCGTGACTCTCCCTTCACGCCGCCAGCTGCCAGGTACCTGTTCGTGACGCTTAAGATCCGAGTAATATCAATTAGCAAGACAGCCGCCCCTTGGTCGCTTCTACACGAGTCCGATGAGTACTGGATATTGGAGCGCTCAACCGGCGAGAACTCCCCATCCACCAGCAAAGAATTCGTTTGGGGTGACCAGGGAGAAGGGCTCAGAGAAGTCGAATGATCTGGAATCAAGTACGGCCGTTTTGAACCGCACGCTGCAAACCTATCCAAGATGTAACAGGTCCAGAACAACCGCTTTCTCATGTCGTCTTCCGAGGAGGAAAGATTGAGCTTTGGCAAAGCTGCCTGGTAGAGGTCCAGTGCTATAATCATGGCAGCGCAGTTTGCTACAATTTTCAGTCAGCCGCGCAATGAACCCTGCGCTTCTAGACTGAGGTTCTATACTCATACATAAAGTCATGTACGCCTTCTTGCTCAAACCGTAGGCAAAGAATACTTGTGACAACAATAAGAGAGTCTGAAGACCGTCAACGGTTGGATTATCGCTGTCCACCGCACGCCTCGCTTGGAGGGCCTGTTCTAGACCTATCCGCAAAGATGATTCCGAGGTACCAGCAAAATTCGTATATCTTTGGATGATTCAAAATCAAACCTTAACACCAAACTTTCATAAAATCGATCTGGTCACGCACCTCAGGGTGATGGCAAATATCGCCATGGATAAGCAAAGCGGCAATTGCCCCAGCTTGTATTTCTGCCTTGTATTCTTCTCGTCGAGGATGTGAAATGGCTTGCCATGTATCCTCAAGAAGAAAACATCCAAAACTTCCTGAGAAAGGGTTATTTGCTGAAATGATGGCAGTTGTTGCGAATCCATTGCGGATGCAGAATGTCGATTGCCATATGAACACTCAACAGGCTCACGACGTTGCGGCGAGGTACAGGATTGGCGTCGTCGCGCATCGATGGGAGAGTATTCAATCGAAAATGAAGAGGCCATATTCCTGTTGTAACTTGGACTCTTTGGCGAAGTCTCGTCTTGCTGATTGCTGATTGATAAATCTTCTTCTGTTAGTTTGACTGGACTATTCTCCTCCTGTAGCCGTTTCTCTAAACCATCCACTCGCTTCAGTAGCGCTTCCAGAACGTCCGTCTTAGGACCTCGCTTCTTAGGAATTGCATCTTTTCATTACGTGAAACGAGGCGGGTCAGTTACCAAGTATCTTGCACAGAGTATCTGCCTCGTGTAGAAGCAAAAACACGGGGGATGTCTACCGTATATGCAAGGGCATTGAAAGGTTTTACATGCTTCACAGCTCGGGCGCATGCGATTGCACTTGATCTTTTTCCCCCGCGCTTCTCAGTCAGAGTGATTCACAGAGCCTTAATTGAGGATTTTCACAAGGAGGACAAAGCAGATGCGAGGATGGCGTCTTTTTGAAAGGGAAGGGAAAGTCTTCCAAATGCTGACTGCATAACGGACCTTTCTTTTCCGACATGACTTGCAGTTCATCGACTCACGAGGCTCCGAAACCACACTCCGTGGGGCGAGTCGATCGATGCTCACTTGCAGACGAGACATAACTGCAAAATACACTGCTACACAACTCACATCGAGAGGGTCGAGAAGTAAATACTAGAGAAAAACCAGCAAGAGAAGCTGGTGAGCGACGTATCCTAACCCGGAGGAGGGAGAAGAATGATTGCATGCTTCGAAATGTTTTTAAACTGGAAGACTTCTGATTCCTTTTGCTATGTCAATAACTGCGAATAGGGGGTGAAAAGGGAGAACTAAGTGGTCATTGCACATACGTCATTGATGTCCATCGCGTTTCTCAAAACTAGACATATGCTGGCCATCTCCAGGAAGAGTCTGAGGCGACACGTTGTGCAAGAACAAGCCAAAGTACAGCGAACTTAGTCTACAGCAAACTAATAGACTATTCAAACTCACTATAACCTGCCTGGATACCCTTGCACAGTCATGGAAACTTCTGCAGGCGTGGCGTGGCGGCCGGCGCGAAGCAGCTGCGGTGCTGCGGAGTAGTTTCCAAGTCGAGCTTGAGGATGGAGGGTTTATCGATGTACACTGGACGGATCATGCCCGTATCAGGTTGGACTTGTGGACGCCAGGGCGTTTACTCCACTACGGAGTTAAGACGAACTCTTACCATACCAGCTATGATCCCAGCTTGCTAGGAGCAACGGTAACACTGGAGTCCTCGACCCTGACCCTGCATCTTTTGTAGCCTGAACATCCATAAACGGTGTCCACGAGACCCTTTCTGTCCATCGCCTCTGCTGGGGAGCAACCAAGTTGAACCAACGATATACCCGACTGAGGCAAGTTAGTGTGACTGCATCCAGAATTTCCAGATCTTTCCCGGTCACCAATTGCAAATGGAAACATCAAAGGGAAACCGAAGGAGAGGGGAAGAAGAATTTAAGACGAGGCGTCCATGCATTGTAATTTGTGGAGCTGCAGGCATGAAAAACGGGGCTGTCTAGAGTGATGTGTATACTACTAGGTACTTACTCCGTATGAATATATGGATGCAAGCTGGCTATACGAACGACATTCAAAGTTCCCTGGATTATGGATTAGGTTTTCAACCCCAACTGAGATAGATGAACATCTAATAAAATAATCCTTTTCCCTAAGAGTTCCACGGCGTCCTTCAGTGTCGACTCGGGAAGTGTCAAAAAACAACGCCTCACTAGATCGTGTTAGTTAGTGCTGCCATGGCTTGCAGAACTGTCGTCCTCTGTCAAAGAGCCCACAACACCCCTAGTAGTTTTGGCTAAATTGTCGTCGATCACTCTGTAGAGTATGGTGTGTGAGAGCCCCATCGCCCCATCTTCACACAGGCAACCTGCAGCATACCAACAGCCGTGGGGCAACATAACCTGTGATAGCAGAAAAGATAACAAAACAAATGAGGTCGTTGAGATAAAGAACCAAGGATGATGAAGTTGATTGAAGCGTAGAACTACGGGTGTTCCCGCAGGATAGAATATCCGCGCGCGATCTCCCCAAAACGACCCAGTAATGATTTAGGTATTTAGGTATAGTTTTACTATAGCAAATACTTGGGTCATATCATCGCTAGCATGCTCCATACCAAGGTTCGTGTTGCCAGCTAAGAGGTAGCTCGGTTGCACCAATTTTTTAAGCCGACGTCAATTGTCAACAGCATCCACTCATTAATTGATTATTACTGGTCTACCTACCTATGTAAATTGGAGATGAGAAGAGGAAAAAATGAAACGTTCCGATACTAGATTACTCGGTTTGAGGTCAAGGGAGACAAGCTCGCTTCAGATGAAATTCTAGACCTGAAATTTTCGCGTCATTTTTACGTATTTAAGCTGTATGTAATTGCATATTTGAACTGTCATGGCATATATGTACGACTTTCTTCCCATAATTATCAGTAGCCAATACATAATGCTCACAACTGGAAATAGCAAGTTCCCCAGGTAACCTAGTAAAAAACCAATTTTAGCTCCGATTGTATTTTGTAATCAAATGGCATCGCCAGTTGTTAGCAGCAAACAAGAGACTATCATACCGACTTATGATATTGAGGTATGTACTAGTAGCAATCGGCACGAGTTGTGGAGAGTGGCACCTAGTATCTAATTATTAGTCACTCTGATCCCTCACCGCCACTACTGTTTATAACCATCAATCAGCTCCATTTCCTTAAGCGAGGGAACACACTCAAACTGCAACCCCTCCCAATAAGCAGTGGAAATACAATAATATTCATTTTTTTCATCAATATTCCTCCATTGTTCAATTCTGATAGCTAACCAATTGTTCCATTCCAAGGCATGTAGGTTTGTATGACGTAGGAAGCTCGATGGCGCAACTGCCATACCGAAACAGATGCCGTAGTTCGTCTCAGCACACACAATGTCATATTTTCGTACTTGATAAGGGTGTAGAACAGGAAGAGACAACACAAGAATGACCCAGCGTCGCAGCGCCCAGGCGCTTTCCAAGTGGATCCATCATCCTATGTTTCCTCCGTCCAAAAGATAGGTACAAAACGAATGCATGCATGTGCTGTGTAGAGCGAACTTTTGTGTACAAGTGCAATACACTGCATTAGGTATGCATACATACAGCAGAAGTGCCCGAAGGTTGTGATCCGTACATAGCAAGACTTGCAGGATACGGCCTGCACGAGGGATTGTAGCAATCGGATGTTCACTCCCGAACGGCGCTACATGAGCAAACGAACAACTATATCGCTATATATATGAGATCAGCAGGCCTAGCTCTCAGAACAACGTGAATCTCGATCCTCAAACTGATGTCTCTGAACAACTCACCAGTCAATATCCAATGAAAGGATATCTGACCGCGTCCAACAAGCTGCGAAGTTCGTTCTAATGCTCCCCACCGGCCCGGGTCGAATATCATACAAAATGGTCTAGGCCTTCGCTTCTCAGAACTGCATCTGCCAGCTGTAAGACGTAGACTTACCGACCAATGGCGACCATTCAAGGCCACAACATGATTTCCATCACCGAAAATATCAGAGCAGCATTCTGGCCAAAGAACTTGTCACTGGGAGTGATCTGCCTAGTAAAGTAAGAAAAGGAGGGGTATGCTCCCTTCCAAATAATGTGCAAGACATGGCGAGCTACCCTGGACGGTGATTGTACGATGCTGGACCCGATGTATGTGGAGCCGCCTAGTGACAAACCCTCCTCGACCGAGCTAAAATGACTAGAATGACGCCAATAGTCTGGATTCGCCGCTACACAGTGCGAAATTCCTGAGACTAAGAGCAGTTCTAACGACAAGATGGATATCATCCATGAATTGTTGGTCGAGGTACGTGATTCCCGAGTCCTGTTTTTTTGTAATGGTTCGGGATGTAATTAGTAAAGAGACACCCCTAGGGAAACATATGAGGATAACGAAGACATCAAAATTGAAGAACGAATATGGAGTTCAGGGTTTAGTGATATGCCTGAATCAGGACTGAAATTTTCATCATAGTTTGAAAACGAAAAAGCATACATGCATAAATGAACAACGAAGACAACTACAGACGACAGCATTTGACAAAACTCCATCAAAGAACAGAGCAGACGCGCCTCATTCGTGTACAGTTCTTAAAACCAAGCTGGCCATTAAGTCCATAGCCTTAGGGCCAAAAGAGGGGTGCAATGACGATCGTCTCAATAACAGTGCATATAAGCGCCATAGGGTTCAGCATTTCTACAGCCCGGCAAAATTAAACCAAACAGCAACAGTATAACCGCAATGACTACACCGCTCGATGCATACATACGGGAACATGATATTGCTCAACACAGCATGTGCGAAGGATTTTCCACTGCAAGGCGTGGTCCACTAATAGAAGACACGACCAAAGGGGATACATACTAATCGGATAGGACGGGCAAGCCTACCACAATCCCAGTCTCCGACGTGGTCCACGGATTCACGTCTCCAGCCCTATATGCAGTCTCTCCAGCGTTGACAGCGACTTTCAAGAAAATCCCCTTTTCCAGGTTGACTAGTGAAAATACACCCTGTGAAGCAAGGAGCAGTTGCTATCCTTTTAACGTTGCAAAATGACCAGACAAGAAGACATTTCGTAGTTCCACAAAATTCGACGAGGCGGACAGTTTGAGACTCATGGATCGTAGCCAATGGTCAAGTTGCCTAGTACCAGATAGCAAAGGATGGTCCCAATATGCCGGAGAGCGAAAGTGGCTACAGACCCTGGCCAACCGGATTTACCAATGACTCAAGATAGCGCGGCCTAGAACATATTTCTAGATAGGGCTTCAACGCTAATAGATGTTTGTCATCGGAATGAATATGTTGACGGCATTTATTATCGATCAGGCCAGTTTAATAGATAGGGCTGTCTCTGTTGCAAATACAGAATTGTTCTATCAAATAAGAAGGTTAGAAGCTAACATCATCGAACTCGGTTCTCATAATGTTGGCGTTCAAATAAGCCGCTATTAGTGTAGTTGAGATAGGGGAATATGGAGCTCATTGAGCCATAAACATAACAAGCTGGCGCATTGGCTAAGACTAGATGGTGAAGTGTCGTTGCCACCACCACTAAGCGGTACTTGCCCAAGGATGAAATAATGTTTAACACAAGAAGGAAATGTCACATATCTGCATGTTCACATCAGGTAAGACTGCCAGAGAGTGGTTTGTTCAAGAGTGAACCTAGACATCGCAATTTAACCTCTATGTTCAGATTCAGCTTGGAGAACCTGCTCTTCGGAACAGTCATTCGAGAATTCCTGGAAGCTAAAGTTTGCACCAGTCGTCCATAAGAAGTCTTTCACTTGCTTTCAGTAAAGGTTTAGTAAGAATGAGGGCCAATGTATTCTCAAACTGGGAACAATGATGGACATTCGTCTCACAAAGTCTCTCTGAGTAAATCTGCTCCGACCTCTATTCGGAAGTAAAATGACAATAATAACGGGCTTCAGACAGTTACATGAACATCCAGAAGAGTGGTTGATATAAAACGGGCCCTCACTTCGTTTCCAGGTTCTTTGGTGAATATCCGGCGGCTCCAAAGAGGTTGGCATGTTCATATATCACGTAAACAAAAAGGGTTGTATGTAGAATGACGGCTTTCTCGGCCTCTAGGGTTCTTCATCTGGAACCGAGCCATCATCCGTACTCCCTGTGCCAGCAACAGAGAAGGAGTGTTCCACAACCTCCTAGCCACGAAACCTAGCAACATAGACAATAAGAATAATATCGCTCAAATCACCAAGGAAATCGTTCAGGACCCAGGTTAGGAGAGTGTACCCCAAGCTTGGTAACGGCAATCAAGAAACCCAAGATTTCGAAGAGTCCTCGAAACTGGAGATAGGAGAATAAACGAGTCGCAGGTTCGGGTCTCGTTGGAGGAACAGCAACCTGAATCCCTATCATCAGTCGATTAAAACCACATGTGGTTTGTCCGCATTAGTATATAGCCCTAATCGTCAACATATACATCATATGCTGCACAGTAGTTTTGGCAAGAACGATAATTAGATCGACAAATCTTGATAAGTAGAATATCTAACGCGGGAGTTCTCAACGGGCCTCAATCAAGAAATCAAGACAGCTCCACTGGAATTCTAAGAATATGTATCATATCGCCTCATACAGGTACACATCTAGAAACAGAGTGAGTAGCAGAAGGGAACCCAAGATGAAAGCGCACCGGGGAGAGCGTTTCATAGCTCGCAAAGCGGGAGGTTGAAGTTTGAAGAGAATACCATGCAGGTGGAGGACTTATTTAAAAGGTATGAGCGGGAAATTCCCCGGAGGAACAAGCGCCGGCACGAGCAGCCATTTCTCCGCCAATAACAATAGCAATGAGAGAGCGACCTACTAATTCTCGAGATCGGAGGGCGTTAAGTCTTGGGAGGACGTATTGCCGTTGGAATAAAAAAAAAAGACGTATTTAGCGAAATAGGTGAGTAGCAGAATCAGATAGATATCACCAGTGTCTGGGATTCTGTGGTCATCATCGTCCTCATGGGAGTAGGAAATCGATGGATCAATTATACCAATTAAACCATGAGGATACCTTCTGCATTGGAATAAGTGATCCTTCTCTATGACCAAATTATTAACAATTACAATGAAATTCGTTTCGGAGATGAGACTTTGGGGGCCATTATACGGAGTGTCCATGAAAGAATAATCCAATCATGTAGAGTAAAATTTAGTACTACTCTCCACAAAGAAAGGGCAGATCATTGGTTCATATATTATTATACTTTAAAGGTAGAAGCCAAGGAGTCCAGCGAAACCTCAATCACAATGCACATGGATATGTTTGAAATGATATCGGTTTAATCTCAATAATAGCATTAGAATCAAGCTGAGAAAATAGATTCTGAGTGGTCAATGGCCATTTTGAGATATAATTGACAAGTTTCTCTCAAATAACGGAAGAGTGGATTCATGAAGGTAATAAGTCCTCTTTCACGGGCCACAGAATATTTCTGCATGCGAAGAGATGAAACTGAATCATATACACAAAATCAAAGAATCTGATTTCTGTGCCAAAGAGAGGGCAAGATACATTATCTATTAGCTCCGCCAAATAATGGGTATTGATCAGAATAAGCAAAAAAAGAAAAAAAAAACTCCAAACTACAGATTACCTGATTAGTCACGACGAATCGAAATCGAAAAAGCAAAAAATCGGATAGAAACACAGGTGGGAAAAAGAATTGAAGTCAAAAAAAAAGTTGAAAAGGAACCAAGGGTTCGAGATTACAACACTTAGTTATTCAAAGGACCGATGTGCCTCAGGGAATGTTATGTTGTGAACACAATGTAGTCTTGTTGAGATTTCAGCTTATCAACCAGCCGAACGGTCGGAATGAAAGATCCCCTTCTATACGTGAACATGACTCGGGGTCAAAGACAGGGAATAATAAAGACAAGAAAAAAGAGAAAGTCATGTCATAAGTCAGATTAGATAGGATGTATTCGTTTCATGAACCGTGAAAGTCTCACCAGTTGTTTCTGTATTTTGCATACAAAGTTGACGCGGAAGAGAACAGGAGAGACACAAGAGTTGACGTTTTCGAATTAATGGATGCTGGCATTAAAAGGCGCCGTGCAAATGAGGGCCAGATCGAGGACCTTTCATCTAGGCTTATCGAAGCCAGAGTTGCAGCTATTCACTGTCGTAAATTTTGTGACGCTTGATTTTCGCGTAATCGAGAGCTCGAATCCATGAATTCCCACGGTCATCAATTGAAGAGTGACTCATAAGCAGCTCGAGCGCAAGATTATGTTCGGTGTTGTGCCACATTGATCGTAATATACGAACAGTTCGAATGGCAAAGACTTGAATCAACCGAAACTGGTCTGTATTCCCAGCTCTCTGGCCTCATGCTCTACAGAAGCCGGGTGTGTCAGGGAGGTAGCATCTGGGAGCCATTTATAAGCCTAGGAAGTGGTTTTCTGCGAGCGTTGTTTGCTGTTTTCGAGATCCGTGGTACCCCTTGTATCATTCGAGGTTCTTTCATATAAGCAGGATCGAGTTTCGCAGGCACTGAAGACAATAATTCATCATTAGCAAACTCAATGTATGTATATATAACCTACGGAAGAGAACAAACCAAATACTAAAATGGATGGAACAGGCAATGCATATGTGGAAAGCTGGTTAGTCTTACCCCTGGTGACGACCTCCCTGTAATCTTCAACTAGGTTCTGCTGGGCTCGAGTGCTTGGTGGGAAGGAAGTGGCGACAGCTGACCGCCAGAGATGGTCAGAAGTGTCTGACAAGAAACCCGTGGTTGTGCGGCCAGAAAAGAATGAAGTGCGGCCACGATTGCGTTTCGATAGGATAATTTCATCAAACAGAATTATCCTCGGATCTTTTGATATCGGTTTCACACTTTCACGTTCATTAATAAATTCATTGAATCCTAGTTTGAAGATAAGTAAATGCATGTAGCTTATATCGAAAGAAGAAGAACGCCATGAAAACGTACCTTGTGTTTGCTGAAGTAGTGCAATGTATTCAGCATGTTCATGTGGCAGGCTTCTGAGAAATGCGTCCATATTAAAGTGATAAGTCAAACCAGCTTTCTTCTGCTCCCCAGTTGCAGGCTGGAGGAACTTTTTGTAGGTGTATAACAAACTTGCAAAGCAACGCACAAAAGCCGCTCGTATCTGTTCAGGGTGGAATGCAGCGGGACAAACAAGGCAGATTTGAGGGGCACAGCGATTGTGGATATACGTCTTGCATGACGAGCACTTGTATATTCCTTCTTCTGCTCTCTCATCACAAACCGAGCACACAACCTTATCCTCATACGGTTGCAACTGGAAACAATGCCCTTCGACCCAGCAGGTGGTCTCTGTGTTATAAACAGGTTGTACCATTGCATGTGGCACGATGGTCGAGGCAGCAATCGTAGATTGGCAATATACAGACGGAGCATAGGTGGAAGCACCGCCATAATCATTCCCGAGGGTTGTAACTGACAAGTTGGATGAGTGACCGAGGAACGGTACGCTAGGTCGTCTAGGCATTGCAGCCCTTCGATCCAAGCCAAAAGACGAGCTCCTGCGGGACGATGTATCGAAGTGGCCAGATCGCTTCCCACGTAGCGACGCCTGTAAAGCCATACCAGAGTCATTCCGGGAGACAGGAGTTGCCGGTAACGGCGGATAGTGGCTCGAGGTCGGAGATATCGTCCGAGGTGAGGGTGGAGACCCTGTCTTCGACGTTGAGCTGGTGCCTGGCCGTTCGCTTCCTCTTGAAAAACCCCTTGAGTGAGCAAGCTCATTTCTGGCGTGCAAGAAAACATTGTGAATAGGAGGCGACCAAGATGTCGTTAGGCCCAGATCTTGACCAAATGAATTCGAATTGAGACTAACATACCGGGCGAGATGAGTGGGCTGCGCTTTCGAATGGAAAATTGACGGATTTTCAGAGGGAAAGGAATCAAATGGAAATGCCTCCACCGCATGAGCAGGAGGCCCTGGCTGAACACCATACCTGCTATGATGCGGGGCAGCAAGCTGAAGTAGAGACATCAGCTTCCGTCGTTGATGGCGAGGCAACGGAGTTGGTCTGATCGTGCTTTCGATCTGATTAGAATCAAGATCCACCAACACGAAGTCATCTGACGGCAGCTCGAGAGCTTCATATCTCCGCTCTACGCCAACAATATAAGGGCATGGGGCCTCGAGGGCCTGCAGCAAGCGTGCGGGCAGCACGGGAATGAGCACGCCTGTCCATTGAAACGGGAACAGGAGATCAACTAGAGCCCTGCTGGCCAAATAGAGCATTGAAGTATGGGAAGAAAGAAAGATGATCCGAGATTCAATCAAGGCATACTGAATCACGCTTGTTAGCACGGAAATTGATGAAATGGGGGTAAAGATCGGTATCACTTGCCTCGAAGAGGATGATTATGTTTGAAATTGACAAAGCACGGAACAACGCATAGAGATCGGTCTAAGCAAGGAATTAGCTGGAAAGTCACATTTACTATACGCAAAAACCCTACACCACATACATTGCGAGACCCAGGAAGCTCATTGGCCGCCTCCTTCCGAGCAATAAGACGCAATTCTCTAACGGTTATTTCAACCTGCGTCTTTGAAGATATGGGACTGAATGCCTCGGTGCAGAGATTCATGACATATCTTTCCAGCGGCAACCAAATTCCGACCCGAGGTGAACTAGGGGGTACTCGCAGAACGCCTCCGTCAGTCATTGGTACAGCCACCGCCCTTAGCCATTCCTTCCAGAAACTTGTCATTGAGCCGTCCCTACCGAGGATACCGTAGGCACGAGGGATCCAGAAGCCAGTATCGCCGTCGGTAAGACCTTCGATCTTAGAAGCCGCTCCATGCCGGACAGGGCGTAGCATGTCAGTCATCAACCCAATTTTCTCCTCCACGGCACTGATATCGTCTTCCAAAAATTCTCTCTCGGAAGAGCCTGAAGGAACGGCCGGAAGTCTTGCTAGGAGCCTAGACAGCTTGGCCCTTTCTGCGGCCAGTCGTTCGCCCAAGCTGGCAGCCAACTCCCTCTCTTCATCGGTCATATTGTCCCTCCGCCATTCTTCACAGCGCCGCTCCAATTCTTCGGCAGTACGTTGACTGAGTGGTATCCAGACAACAACGCATACTGCATGTAACCTCGAGCCATCTGCCGAAGTCATGACGAATCCATGCCAAGTGGAACGCGGTCTTTGATCGGAGGAAACGATATTGATGTCGTTCGGGAAAGCAAACATAGGAATATAATCCGGAAAGTTGCCTCGCTGCTTCATACCATCGGGCATACTTTTTTGTGGATAACGATCAAGTAAGACCGGCTCGAACCTCCTTTTCAAGGGATGCATCGTTGGGGACACCTCCAAAGGTTGGGGCACGGGAATCACCGAGTTGTAGTTGCTGAGACGTCTGGCCGTCCGGATAGAGGCTTCAAAGCAATGCGATAGGTTAGTCACGAAGAACTCAGCAGTTCAAGCCAGTCTAGGGGGTTTTAAGGTCTCACCTTGACGGGCGACGGAGGGTTGTCTCTTCATACTGCTCATCTCCCGGAAGGACATATGCCTACGGACACTTCCAATGCCTGATTTCAGCGGGTTTGTTGAAACGGGTTTGTCGTCCGCAACGATTCTCTGTGTCCGTGGCTTTGGCTTTCGCGCAGGCACGACTGCCCCTGCACTAAGAGTCAAATCCAACAGAAAGGACTCTCTTTCGGACGCAAACTTGAACAGTGCCTTGTCAAAGTCAAATTCCCCCGAAGGGGTAGATGACCTATTGGGCGATGAAGTCGCCTTTATCGTCATGCTGCTTCGGTTGCTATTCGTGCCTTTCGACTCCACCGACCGTATCGACATCCGTGCTTCGTTGGACAATTTCGAGAACCGTTTATAAGAGTCTCTTCTGTTGCCATTTGGGTCTAAGAGAAGCGATGCCTTTTCATCCTCAGGCTCAGCATCCTCTTGGATAGTATCGGCAACAGCAGGACCAGGAGCACTCGCTCCACGTGAGTTATACTCATCCCCTAGCTTGAGAAAAGTATCCAATATCTCCGATCCATCGACTCCGGCTATCCAGAAGAAATCTGCAAGAGGCGAAGTAGAATTTTCGGCGGGAGAAGCTTGAGGCATCGCGATGAGATGCAGTTCCGATGTTTGGACAAAACCATTAACAATAGTAGCCTCATCGACCTGACTGTCATGACAATTGCGTCGCCATCCACATCTCAATCACAGTCCCACCAATCAGTTTTGTAGGGTAACTCTATTGAAATACCAGAACAGGGTACTGTTTGGTTTAAGTTATTCAGAATAGGCCGGTCAGTGATCTCTTGCATTCGGTCGTAAATGTGGTTGGTGGGGGTTGGATAGCAGTGTGTGTATCAAGGAGAGAAAAAAGAGCAGGCATGCACACTACAAATGGTTGATGACGAGTTTGTGACGTTTGGCCTGACGACTCTGCAGATAACTATGTTACTATAGAGGTTAAAAATGTCTTCAAGAGAACTTGGTGAATAGAGACAGAAAGCGGGTGATTCCGCAAAGGGGGAAGGTTCATGTGTTCTGCTCTGGCACAGCAACCCACCAAGTGATCACACCACGGTCCACCAAGTCCACTACTGGTGACAAGTTACAACAAACCCACACACACCCAACTGCAAAGAACGAGGTCGATTCGACCTTTGTCGCGCTTGAAATAACCGGCGCAGGAACACCAAGAAAGTCGACCAACGTCACTAACTTATAAGAGCATCCGTGGACCACTCAAAGGACCTAAATCCGACTGGAGTTCTCGAAGGATGGAGAGGATACGGAACGCCCAATCGATAGCGGGCCGCTATTCTAGTAAAAGCACCTATCAGTGCGTTTGTTCGGGGTCTTCCCAGTAGCCTCAATGTCGCCTGAGGGTGCCTAAAACCCTATGATAAAAACTAAACAGCTTGCAATTGATCAGTGGAACTCCAAAGTATGAAGCTTGTTCACAGTCGATTTTCCCCCAAGGAGAGTTTTTTTAGACTAACAGGAGCGTACAGGAAATGCAGAAACTGTAAAAGAGGATAAGCAAACGAAAGGTGTTTTTTTTCGACAGTGACCGATAAAAAGATATTAAAAACACGATGGGTCGTCTTACCGATAGGATCGCTGGATGCATATCTCGGATCCAAGTGGCCTTATGAGCAGGGCTAGCTCCTGGTGGTGGAGCTCCCCCCTGCTGGCCCCTGGAAAGTTGTTGATGTTGTGCGTTGTTGGATATCAGACTATACTATTGATATCAATATTATGATGATACTACCTAGGTATGTAGATACGATTCGATCGACAGTAGGGTTCCAGCTCTGTCAGAGTCTGTCTGATCTCGACCTTTCTTTTCTTTTATTCTCTTCGCGTTTCGTTTGCTCGAGCGCCGCCAGGCGGAGACAAGCAGGCTTGGTGTGCCGCAGTAGTCCGACATCCACGTTCATGTATGTCAGTAGTCCTCTGTGGAGGCGTTTTTTCAGGAGTTTGCAGATGTTCTATTTTCCTGACGTGGACACCCGACTAAAGGCTCTCTCCTAAGAGATCTTCCCTACAGGTGGGCACGGCCTTGCATCTGCATACAACCATGCCCACACCTAACACTAAGAAATTGACGGTCGCACCATCTAGTACGAGAGTTAGTTCCAGCCTGACGCTTGTCTGTCGATGAACCGACCCGACCGGGCAGCCATCCCTCTTCGAGCTTTGAAAGTTGAGACACGCGGAGACGATCATGCCAAAAGCAATGAATTCGTGGGAAACATGAGAACCATACTGACGGAGCACACGATGATGATGATGATTCTTCGGGAAATTTATTGACTTGGTATGTATCATTATTATGATAGGTATTATCGAGCATCCATGTAAACGGCGCTCAACGGCGTACTACATAACTAACTAACTCCATACTCCCTGCTCCATGCTTCGTGCTTCGTGCTCCGTGCTCTACATATAATAAAGCACGCAGTGTGTATCATCAATAATTTTAATCTGGAGTTGTATGTACTCTGGATGTTATTCCCTCTGTATAGTTATCGGGGTACAAGAGCATCCCAGTCGTCCGTTGGACTCGGTTGTCTTCCATGTTGCATTCTCGTGCAGACTACGGTAGGTACGGAGGCTTTAAAGGAACGCTAGATCAACAACATGTCTAACAATGAGTATTTTTCTAGGTTTCTCACTATTATTACATACTATAGGTACTATCCTGTCATCTGTGGGCTTTCGGCCCCAGTAAATGGTGAGGAGGGCTACTGTTTGGGACCTGCAAGTCTACCACTATTCTACATACTACTACTAGTGCTCCGATAACTACAGACTGCACAACTTTAGGCGCCTATGCAGTGGCCACTCTTCCACTTTTCCATGATTGGATCTTGATTGGATGCTTTGCTCCATGAACACTAATCAATACATAGATACATAAACTAAGTGAGATGATTATCAGGATCCTAAGGCAGCGCCAACCGTCTTTGAGAAATGAAATGATTAATAAAGATTAATAAAGATAATATATTTTATTATATATGCAGTAAATGTAAATAGTACTCACCGAGTACGATACCCCAGAACTCCTTTTTACTTCAAAAAGTTACAACCGGGCCATCTTTCCCCACCGGAGTCAGGATTGGGTTTACTGTTCCGTTTTAGTGACACGGAACCAGCTGCAGGTACCGCACAGACCCGAGATACAAGGTACCTGGTACAACACAAGAGTCGAGAACATCGATTTTTTAGATGTTTAATAGATTACCTATTCTTGTGAATATTATTTAGAGAAAAGGGGGTGAAACATTATTATTATTGAGGTGCTTTCCTATCTTACATACGTTTCAAACGAGCTAGTCCCTGTTTCCCCTACCAATCAGGCCTAGTCTTCTGTTTTAACACTGCATCGACAAACCTTGGACGGAAAAAGCATGAGAGTCGGGAGAAAAGAAAGAAAAGAAATCGCCACCCTATTTATATAAATCTTAGCATCTAATCTGAGATCACTGGCGGCATCTATCTCTTCCTACATAGATACATTTACATTTTTCTTCGGCTAACTCCCTGCGTGGAACGTGAGATTTCTTTTTTTTTTTTTTTTCTTTCGACCACTAACTAAAAACTCCTTTCTTTAGTGTTCCCTAAGTGGGGAACTGATACCCTGGTCACCCAGTTGTTGGCGGTTTGTTAGCCTCACTCCTTTTAGTGGATAAAGTGGTGATCGCGGCAAGTTTGCATCTAGTGCGTCTAGGTACCCTGGGAGAAGCCTATCATATGATAGGAAAAGCCAGGGGCAACTGTGTGGTTAAAACTGTGGAAAATCTATTTTAATCAAAAAAAAAATCAACAACCGACGCCGAGATCGCCGCCGGAGCTTATTTTCGTTAGACGGGCAAACTGCGGATTCAATATTGAATTCACCCAGGGCTGTCATTATTATTGATTTTCAGATAGAAAAGAAAAGGGGAAAAATTTGAAGGTCTCACAACAGAGCATTCTGGACTCGTCTGAGCTTGTGAAAGGGCGTTGTATGATAGGCCTGTTGTTGTGCACTGCGCACGGTTTGCAATCCATATCCTTTTTGTTTTTGCTCTAGATTCAGATTCTCCACACGGTCGACTTTTGAATTAAAAAGGCCGGGCTCTTCATACCTATGTATCTGATTTTTGCAGCCCGTGTTGACGGAAATCTCGGGACGCACTGACTTTTATCTGCACATTCAAGAAGAATCCATTTGCCTTTGAAAGTGGACGGGTCGGACAATTCTTTCTGGTCCTGGATAGGTTGCTCAGGCTACATACATACATACATACATACATACAAGTATGTCCCCACGAGGTTGCAAACGGAGTACACATACGTACGACGTACTCAGACCGGCAATCCTTTTCTATCACATATGTATACGGAGAAAAAAAGTGGACGGAACACTTCTCTTACCTTTGACATTAATTTCTCCGTATCTGCCGTGGTGTCCCATAAAATTCCCGGAACCCGAATATTCTCCGTAGCTTAGCTATGTGCTGTGTTATTATTGGGGGAACATGGTCTCAGCTAGCCACAAGATTCACATTGTCCTGATAGGCTGTAAAGGCTTTTTGGAGATAGATAAGGTAGGTATATGATACGAGGTCCATATGCACTTTTCAAGGTAGGAATGAATACGTGCCCAACTGTTCAGCTGAGAGTAGCTTACACGGCTGCGTCCGAATAATTCTCAATGATAGTTGGCGCAATAATGTCTACTGTGCTTACAGAGTAGGAAGTATGTAGGACCAATTCACTATCTTTTCCGGGTTAATAGATTGCCGGTGTTTAGGAATCCTCTGTCACCCATAGCGCTTCGCCATTCAATCGAAAGTTGTCCAAGAGTCGCTCGACCATCGCGTTTCAGATCCTTCTGCAACGCTTCAAGGCCGTCTTGCTGGCCAGGCTCTTGTTCGACAAGAAAAGCCACCTGGAGAACGTCTCGCGGGTTTAAAGTCGGTCGTTGGAGCCTCGGCGAGTGTGGTGTTTGTAGATCCCAGTTAAGCGACCGGGCCTTAAATGGAGATTTGGGGTTGAGAATGGTTTGCTATCAAAAAATGTCAACCAAAATAGACCTGCAAGAAAATTCCATAGTAATTGGCATCAGAACTGACTTCAACGATAACAGGACCATCTCCGACATTTTCCAGCTGTGCCTCGAGTGCGAACCGTAGAAGCCGTGTCTTGCCGTACGGCCCAAGAGATTTGTTATCGACTTCCAGGGGGGTCAGTTCTGAAGCCTTGGTCCTGACACTGAGGCATGGCTGAGCGATGAACTGATAGAGTTTCCGAAAAGTCCTCACTCTGCCGCTTGCTGCCTGAGAATCTTCTGCCATCACGGTCTCCGTGTAACTGACGCTGACAGCAAGTATGTGATTTCCCTCCTCTTTTAGATCGAATTGGACGATCTTCTGATATGATTGCCCTTTACCTAAGGAAACCACCCGTCCGCTCATTTCAGCCGGCACTAGGTCCAAAGAGACTACTTGCGATGGAGTCTGCATTTCTGCCAAAATGCGGACGGACGTAACAACTCGCGATGTCTCTTCTTCCGAGAGTTCGTTGTTCGCACATAGAGAACACGCGAAGGTTTCTCCAACATAGGCAGATCCGAAGGCAGGAGGCAGGGTAACCTTACTACTGGTCAAATTTCATAGTAGATCTAAGATGATGCTTGGATAGAGCCTCGCACATTTGGACTCAGAATGAATTGGCTGTCGCACGCGTCGGAAGGGTAGCATAATGATGCCTTAGGAGAAATCCTTGTATCTTCCGTCGGAAGGGGGTTCTGGTAGGACATCGAAGGCCGGGATAACCTAGGGGAGTTAAGTGAAGCAGAGATCTAGATTTTTCTATGGGCTTACCGCAGAACTAGATATTGATCAGCCACGAGCACCGGGACGTTCGTCTCCAATCCATGCGTACAAACCTTTTAGTGAAACAGCATGAGGCTCTTTAGGCCCTTCAGCACCTGAAGGTGCACGTGGACGTGCCATATTGTAGTGATATTCCCTACTTCAAGTCAAATAATAATAGCGACTCGAGGAAAAACAACTAAGTAAACAAACAAATCAAACTTCCATTGAGAGGGATACAACAGCCAATCATGGCTCACCGCCGGTCCCGGTTTGACTTTGGCCCGCTTTCGGGCTTATCACATAATGATTTACCTCAGATCCTCAGATGATTTTAATAAAGGAATTTCAGGGAAACTTTCTTTGTTACATGGTAAGGTTTTTCGCCGAATCTAATAAAATCTCTTCAAGTCTTCGTTCTCCTAGAGTATTACCTAACTATGATGTATACATAGAAGGTACTTCTTGTTATCGACATCCCGCCATGATATGAACGAGGTGGACCTTCTACATAAGCGGCTTATTATTCCTCTATATATATAATTTTTTACAAAAAAAACATGCTCCATGGCTACTGTAACTGTCTCCAAAAGGCGCTCTGGTATCACTTCTTCCTTGGATGCTTCTTCGTCCAAAGCAGCTAGGCCCACGTCGAGCAGAAAGCGTACTAGGTCAGAGGAACAGCTAGGACAGTCTAAAAGGAAGAAAACTACAGCTTCCTCCGGTACGTTGGAAGTAATCGATTTGACAGGCGACGACGATCCAGTCCCAGCCACTATACCGTCGCCATCCAAAAAGCGAAAGAGAACTGCATCTTCTGATGCTGCCGTGCCGGAACGGAGAGCAAGGAGGTTTCGCCGCGCTCCACCACAAACGTATCTAGAGAAACTAGCTCGTGCCACCACTCAACGGTAAGCCTTAATCTACTATAAAGATTTTAGTGATATTTATATATTGTTCATTTCTAATATGGATCCAATATAGGATGTATGTCCTTAATCGCACTCGGTCGGACAACGAAGAGATCCTCGAAGAAGTTGTTGACATTGTTGGGACAACGGGCAACATATACAAAGTTAGGGTCAACAATGAGCCGACTTGCTCATGTCCTGATGCGGCCAAAGGTAATCAATGCAAGCATATCATCTATGTAGGTGCCGTGACTTTCGATTATTTACTTTTTGGATTTGACATTGCTAATGGCCTCGATAGGTTTTAGTAAATGTTCTTAAAGCGCCATCGCATCTACGATATCAACTTGCTTTCCTCACTTCTGTGAGTAGACTGTTGATCTATGGTTGGACTCCCGTTGAAGGGTATTGAGAACTGATCTCGGGAAAGGAGCTTTGCGAGATATTTGAGAAAGCTCCTATTAAATCTAAAGAAGCCGAAGCTACTGATTCGGCCGGCAAGCGGAAAGCGATTGAAGGCGATTGCCCAATCTGCTTTATGGAGTTTGATTCCCAGAACGAAGAAATAGTCTGGTGTAAGGCAGCTTGCGGAAATAACATCCATAAGGCGTGCTTCGATCGTTGGGCTGCTACCCAACGGGCACAGGGCGTTCGATGCGTCTACTGGTGAGTGGCGATCTGCTCTAAAACTATGATCGATCGGTTAACGCATCTGCTCGCGATTAGCCGAACTCCTTGGGCGGTTGAAGAGGATAGTCGTGACTTGCAATCTCTTCTCGGTAAAGGGCGTGTCAACGAAGAGGGATACGTAAACGTTGCATCCGAACTTGGCATGTCTGGTATTCGTGGTATGACAAACCTTCCATCACCCGCCAGGCGAACTCGTATTCTAATCATAGTATATACTACGACAGATCATTCTACGTATCATCAGCCATGGGGATACAGGCGGTTCTCACGCTTTTATTAATGTGGAATTTTGGTTATATGGATTTCATTAGCCTTTGGCGGAGTTCTTACGGAATGGGTTAAAAAGTCCTTCGATGGGACAAGGTTTGCAGTTGGCGCTACTGCCCAGTGTGCTGAGCACAATACCTATGCAGTATAACCAAGGGAATAACCTCCTTCTTGGTTACTTACCGAGTAACTCTTTAAAGGAGCTCCCGATTGTTTTTTCATGTATCTTTATCAACACAGGGTGATATTCATTAGGTGAGTTATTTTCTAATTACATAAGTATTATTCCGTTTGACCCTTGGGCCATCCGTTCCATCTCGTGATTTAGTCGTAAGTTACGAAGAGCTAGGTCATTTGTTATCGTCCCATGTTTTTCAAATGTTGCTTTCCCTTGTGTTACCTAGGGCCAGGATGATAATGATAATAATAATATTATTATTATTATTAATTCTATTTCCTGCCCGATCCGGATCCCCTGAAATAATAATATTATTATTATCAGTAATAATAAACAACCCCTTTTCTTTTGTTCCTTTTCGATGCCTATGCAGGCTCAACCACTTAAAGGGAGGCCAAAGTCCATAAAGCGGGCGGCCATGAAAGACCGCCAGACATAGAAGACCTCCCGAGCCGCTCTACATCATGTGGACGAGAGACTGATAAAGGCCTTGAGCCTCTCCTGATTGATGGCAGTATCCGCATAGCCAAGCTGACGATGGCCTGATCGAAGATAGAGAACGAGGACCCAAGGATACTGCTCTAAGGGCGAGTATGACTGGTACGAGTCCGGAGAGTCCCTTTGTCTCATCATAACGGGGCCCATGCAACTGCCCCTGGCCTCCTTTTCATCCGGAAAATACGTGGCTTGTTTCATCACGTGGTAAGCTATGTTACTCCCCCAGGAACCAACCGGGTGCGGTTCACATCGTTCACACTTTTTGTTCAAAAACTTCAGCGCGCCACATTGTTTTATCGACTTAGAATGCCATCATCCCACAGTTCGTCGAGCTCCGGAAACACTGTTTTGTCCATCACTTCGTCTAGTGATCCAAAGGACTCCTTGTTACCAGCTGGAGCACTCCCTTTCAAATGCGGCGACGCCACTTGGCAGCGGGAAGCGCCTCTAGTTGAACCCCCTTACGAAGGCAGGGGTCAGTCCACGAATGCAATCGCGAATCCGGCAGCGAGAGGGCAGTTATGAAAATCAAATGGCAGAAAAATGCTTCCCAAAAAATGCGAAATGGATGGACAAGAGCAATTCACGAGTATTCAAAGTCTCCTTCACGAGAGGATTTTGAAGGTGTGGACACAGCTTGGCAAATAGAAATATACGAGGAATTAACTGGGACGCCAACGCATATACTTCCTACCCTATGTGAGGATGAGAAACGCGCCTTGTCGATCACAAGAGAGACGAATTACATGTCAATGCCCCAACTGATCGGCTTTCAGCAGTTTTCTCAAGAGCAGAATGGGCGGATACGTTGTCGTTTTCATCATGACGAAAGTTTCTGGGCGTTGTCTTAGTCCAGAATGGTGCCTGTTGGACGAGCTCACGCGAGAGAAAACCCGTAATTCGGTTGTACTAGCGATAAAGTCATTTATATGTATGAAACTGCTGCTGACACTAGTTTTAGCGGGTGCCGGCGCTGTGGTCTTATACAAAATGATACATCCCTCAGGAACTTATTATATGATGAAGCTACGCAAAAGAGGGGATTATATTCCATATCTTACGTTAAGGCCTGTTTCTTACGTAACGTGTAGTTATATCGTTGATTGGGAAACGTTGCACTGGTCAACCTCTTCAGGAATGGGGCCTACTACACTATGATCCGGAAGATCCACAGGAGAAAGTCGAACGCCTCGTCAATTTCTAATATGTTCCATTTCATACATCTCTCGAAGGTCCCAAGAAGGACACATGATCATTAGATCTAGCTATCAAAGCAAGAATTTCCGTCTCCTTATTAAAATTAGGTTGACTAAACGTCAACCTCTTCGGAATCACTTGCTTATGGTGATTATCATTCTGTCTAGCCCACCAGGCTAGCCAAAAGAAAGTCTCTCGTATTATAATTTGTGTTGGATCGTTCACATATATACCAAGGAATGACGAGCGAAAAATAAAGATCACCTCCGCCGAAGATCTCATTTTCGAATTTAAAGAAAGTCATCTCGGTATAAGTTGTAAGGAACCCCTTATATGTAATTAATTATACATCTATTCTGTAGGTTGGCCTAACAGGTGTTGAGATTAGCAAGCGTCGCTTATAGTCAAAGTAGAGGTGACTGGAGGCGTCGCTGTACGTATAACACACTAAAGAGATGCCTCGAGTGAAATCGTTGAAACGATGTTCGGTCGTTGCGATTATTATTGCAAACGAAGCTTGTATGCTCTTATCCAAGGCACTTTGACCTCAGACCATCGACATATATTGGGAATATTTGTCGGTGCCACCGGCAAGTTTCTTCCCCGTATGTTGTGTCCATGAAATCGAAGCTCGAACCTCTTCCCAGAACGTTGTCCATTCTCTCATTCAGTAACGCTGGTGTTTAGAGTCACTGTTCTTTGTACATATATCCATATCCATCCCTAACATTCAATATGGGCCACCTAGGGTTGGCTGAAAGTTCAAAGAACATCTCAATTCCATTGAGATGGCCGCGTCCATGATAGTCTATGACTCTATACATATATTGGATACTTAATCTATCATACTATATAGTATCTAGAATTTGGTAGATTCTACGTAGGAGTCTAGGATATATACCTTTTGAAACTGCCACAAACTAGAGCATCATAATCGTCGGTCCGTGCACCCTACTATAGTGGGCTTCTTCAGAATCTTCACTGGCCGGCCCCCTTCACTGCAAGCCAACACCTTCACTCACTGCTAGTACTAGAACAGGCAGACGATTACTACTGACTTCATGACAGGAATCATATCCTTCATCCTGTCAACTACACCCACTGATCATCATCTGCTGCACAAACACATGTACAGAAAATAGTTATGATTCTCTCTTCTTATTACCCTTGCACTTACATATTGAGATTAGAGTAGATCTAACTTCCAGAATCCACACCTATCAATATGGCAATTGTCCTTCCTGCAAACGTCTTTCTGCAACTTCGAATCGTCGAAATTTCTGTATTAATTGCTTGGTATACACCCTCCGTGCCTTAGTCTCATGAGAAATTGGGATAGCAGGATCCTTTCACCTAAATCATCGTTTGTCGACATCTAATTTATATACTTATGCTTTCCTGCGAGAAGGAAGCAAGGCGTCGTTCTGATCGAAATACACAATTCTGAGCCTCTTTCTATGCGCGAGCTAATAACACCGCTACAGGATTCCTCGCTGCTTATTTCCAATATGGTTATAGGTGTTCACAGGTACTACTCCATTCCTGCATAGGTTACCGCGAGGAGTTAAGGACAGTGGTAGGTTCTCGCTTTTTTCAGTGAGATAAACCCCAGTGTTCATCTGCTCACTATTCGTCCTCCAAAGTTAGTACTACTAGCAGATGCTAACATGATTACAGGTTATAAACATTTGCGCGGTAAGGAGTCAAGGATTCTGCTAGCTCATATTTGGCCTGAGCCACCGAGAATGTATCTGGGACGCAAACGATACCCATATACGTTCGATAATGTTGAGAATTTTGATCTTCGGGTAAACTCACCTTGGCTAGAATTCCCAATTGCGGTAAAGACGGTCTATCGCCAATTGATGACGAACAGCCGTGGTATCGATACCCCTGAGGCCCTGGCTCTAGTGTGCGGGAAATTATGAAGCCATGATGGGGCAATCTCACCTAACGACGAGGTTGCCGTAGCTCCGCTACGGTGTCTAGGACTGGATTGACGATGGGGTAATTTGAGGGGCCCCCATTCTCGCGAGAGTAATGACTCGTGCTGGTCAGAGAGCATGTGTCACGTACAGCGATGGTACTGGCAAGACATCGTTCACGGTTGGGTTCGTGCAGACTCGAGGGTCGGCTCGTGCATTTCATGATTGAATGATGAGGACTTTATAGTTGCCTCATGGTTTCTATAGAGTACCCTTGTTATTCAGTCGTGAAATGTACGAGCAGACCCCACTAACCAGCTCGAGTCATCACCCTCGAGCTCATGAGAATATGTTGGCCAATGGCCCCCCGAATTACTCCCGTCGCCAATCTAGTCCTAGACATCGTAGCAGAGCTGCGGCAACCTCGTCGTTAGGTCAGATTCCCCCGTTTTGGCTTCAACAAAGCCAGGTCTTAAGGGGTGTCGGTACTATGTCGTCCGTCATCGATTGGCGGTAGACCTTCTCTACGTAATTGCCCATTCTAGCCAAGGTGGATTTTCTCCAATATCAAATTTCTCAATTTTTTGCAACGTACGTGGGTATCGATCAATTGCTGTCCCAAAGGTTCCATACTCTCAGAGTCTCAGGTATCATACATGTATCTATGTATGCTAGAGTAGCTGACTAAATATTCAAATACTTCTGGCTGACTTTAAAACATACATACCTACTCACATATGATGTGTTAAAACTAGATTAAGCTGATTTACTACGTAGTAATAGATACATAGTCCTGTATATCTACATGAAAGCATATCCAATACACATCCAGCTGACACAACCAAACGAAAGTTCTTCATATAATTACTCAGGGTAGAAGGGTATTATATAGCTGCTACATACGACGAACCTTTTACATAGGTCTTAGGTATGCTGATCCCTCCGATTGGTGCGCCCACAAAAACGTTCGCCCTGCCTCTCTCCGTAACCCCATTATAATGCTTGTGAACAACTAACGGACTGACTATGCGTTGAGACCTTCCATTTGAGCCTTTCAGTTTTCAGAAAGATGCAATATCACTGATCAGGGGAGAAATATCGATATTTTCTCGTGTTATGCGGTCGTTATGCTGCAAGATCGTGCGATGATCGGCGATGATTTCCCTTGTGGGTTCGACTACTTCTTGAAAAGGCGCAGAGGATTCTGGAGTGGGAGGAAGATAGCTTTCTTGAAGGTCTGGTGCTTTTGAAGCTTCTAGATTCGGTTCCGGCTGTTTGTGATGTATATCGTCATCATCGTCTTCAGTGGATGATTCTTCTGAGGATGATTCTCCGGTTCCGAACGGTCTGCGGGAGCTTC
>NPHW01002742.1:0-11855 GCA_002240705.1 Elaphomyces granulatus
GTCTGGGTTATAGAAACACCCGATGGTTTAGTAATCAGATTGTTGTCTCAGCCGACTTCCAAAGGGTGGCCTTCTTCATCTTGTTGGCCTTCAACTACTGTGGCATCAACATCCAGGTGGATGTTGCCATCAACTACGCCACCTTAGTGGGTGGAAAGACAGAACTCGCAATGGAGCAGAGAATGCAACGAGTTTAAACTCTCTCGTGAAACGGAGCTTGCCAGCGTTAAAGTTGGCAAGGTTATGCTCGATAGTAGCCTGTATATAGCTCTAGGTATGTACATATGGATCATAGGGCACGACAAGATCTCTTAGGCATGTTAACTGATTTTACCTGCGACAGGTTCCGCCGTTTACGCCGTTGTTATTATAGCAACCTGTTCAAATGTGCTGCTAGCAACTTTCACTCCGAATACCTCCACCGAGCAGCTGCAGGAAAACGTCGAAATTGCGAGTGCGAGCTTCCCACACTACACTCGGTTAAGACCTCACTCTATCATCGTATGACTTTGGTCTGGCGCCTCTCGGCAGAGCTCAATTCCGTATCTTGATAGAGAGGTTTGTCACGAGAAACGAGGACCGGTCGAGAGTACGGAGACTGGTCAGCCAGTGCTAGGAAGGAACATTCCATTCTGCGTGTTCTAGAGTATATTCTTCATTTCTAGAAAGCAAGCGACATTCGGGCAAGGATGGCTGCTTCTCTCAGCATCGTTATTTATAAAGGCAGCCCCATTGATGCTTCAGAGTTTCGACACACAGCCCTTTTTCTCGAGTTTCCCGAAGCGACCACGCTTTTGATACATGTTACAGGGGCCAGTGGATTCTTTCAAGCCGAAGTCAGGCCGGGAGAAGAGCCAACAAGAAGCAAGAAGTTCATCAAAAAAATCTTCGTAGGAACGATTACGGGACAGACGAAGACTGCCATTGAGTCGACCATCAAGTTCACTCCAATTGATAACTCAGATCGTTCCTGGAATTGCCAGAATTGGGTGGGCGACGCTCTTAAGAAGCTCAGTGACCGGCAGTGGATAACCGGTGGCGCATTCTCTAAGGCAATTGACGCCATGGTTGAGGTGATCATTGATGCACCCGATGAAGCTTGACAGAAGAGCGTAGGTCTTTTAAGGCAAGTGCACCAGATTTCCTTTGATGGACAACAGCTCCAAATGACAGCCCTTCCTAGAAGACAAAAAGAGCATAGAACTGATCCATGATCAATTCCTCAGGATAGGTAGTAGGGAAAATGGTTCGACCATGGTTATGCCATTCTGGATCGTGGCATGAAGCATGGCAGAACTTTACATATTCCCAATGTTCAGGATACCATCCAGCGCATTCCCAATCTAGAAGTGCAACGATTTTTTGGTCTTTCACAAGAATATTGTGCAAATTAATATCCCCGTGACTGAAAACAATACCGTGACCGATTCTCATATGCCGCATCGCCTCGAGATATAATGCCGGTGTAGTGGAAATTACGTTTCCTAGAAGGAACTTGTTGAATTCCTTTTCGTCATTGAAAGGCCCACCGACATAAGTTGACTTTCGCATATCCACGGCAGGTCCCCGATCCACAGCACCAATGTAGTCGCCTTTAAGCCCACGTAACTGGTTAATTATGTGGCGCATTTGTTCGGCAATGTCTTGCTTTTCTTCGCGCGATAGCTTCGTCCAGAATTCTTCAAGATTGCGACCCTCAACGTACTCCATGATAACTGTGTTTGGCCCATCACTGGAAGCCCCAGGAACTGGAATGTTCGTTGATTCTCTGATGAATTGCATTGTTTGAGCCTCTCGAGCATCTACGCCGGGTCCAAATTTAATAACAGTGTCACGCATACGAAACACTTTACGTCTAGGAGAATCTAAAAAGATCCAGGCGGGATTTGATCTCTTTATCTCCTCGAATTGTAACTGATACTTATTTTTTCCCACAGTTTCCTCAATCACACTCATTTTCTATTGTTCCCCACTTAGGCGTACGGATATAATCCGAGGGATACCGGTGGTACAGGAGGAGGCGCCACAAAGGGCGAACGAGAGACTGAAGCAGTGAAGGCACCAGAAATAACTTATCTAACGAGAATCGGAATGCGTATGGTCTATATCAGCCGTCAGAAATTGAAACCGAGATCGCAGATGCCCTTACCTCCTGTAGAATACAAGCACACAATGCTGTTCAACAATCCGTAGAGTTGCTGCCGGTAGCGATTTGTCGTAGAAAGAATTTTGCCAAAGCAAGAGGTCGAAGGGAGAACAAGAAAAGAAAATAGATTTTTCGATATTGCGACGGGTGGATTCGGCCCGAGGGCTAGTTACATAACGCGTAGAGTAAAGCGGCAAGCCAAGCAGATAGCAAAAAGTAATACAAGTTTGAACCCGCAAATAAAAGGAGATGCCGAATTTCATATTTACACCGTGGAAGAACGAAAGTGAACTGTTGGTCGTTCGCAGCCAGTTCTACCCTCCTGGACCACCCGCGCCTGATTTGCGCACCGATGCTTGCCGAACGGTATGTGATCGGACTTTTCAGGACTAAGGGAGCCGTTATTGACTTGATTTGGGAGGAAAGGTTGGGGCCTGGAAACTACGCGGAAATCTGCCGCATTCAGTGGAAGCCACAGCGTTATTAACGGATGCCATATTGCATGATGATGCTACCAAAAATTCGATTTTCTCGATCAAAGCAACGTATACTGCAGCATTCTGTCGGTAAATCGAGTCCATGTACCTTCCCTGTGTACGAGGCTTAAGAAAGGAAAATTTTCTGATCAGCTCGTATAGATTTGTGACTGGCCTGGTGGATTCGAAAAGCCATGGCCGGAAGAAGTCCATGTTTCAAAGGGCCTTCGAGCTAGGGCTACCGGCTTCGTTTGTGGAATTACGCCACGAAGCCACGCATCGGGAGCTTCCTTCCCTGGTTGTTTTGCGGAGGGCAACGCATCGTTCTCTAGAATGGCTTTGGGGCTACTACTGGGCGAAAGTAGATGCCCCTCTGGTTTCTCCTGCAGCTAGTTCCGGGTCCGTATCTCTTGATGATGCGGAATCCGTTCAGGCGGACATCCGGCATATTCTAAATCAATGGATGCATGACAGAAGTGCAGAGCCTCCTCGCAAAAAACAGAGATTGCAACAGCAGGGTCTCGCAATTGTGCCGCGTTTGATCGCAATCTGCAAGAATCGACATCAAGGAAGTTATCTACTCTCGAGATACTTGCTTGAAGGACGTGTCCTGGTTCTCTCAGACCCAAAGTGAGTCTACTCATTTTCGATTTTTGGGTGGTTGTTAACTGATTTCTTCGGCTAAGACTTGACGCTTCCCTTGACCATATCTTTATAGAGTGGGATCCACTTCTAGAGGCTGTATCTGAACATATCCCCTCTTTCTTGACCGTCCTGGCAGAAGAAATGGTGAATGAGTTAATATCGTCAAGTGCCACGGATAATACAAAAGATGATCCTTATCGGGAAGGGGTTTACATGTGGTTGGATCACATTCTCACATCGGAGACTTGGAACATACACAAAAAGCGCCTTTCTCTTTCTTATATTTTGGCTGCGTGCCAAGAAAGCGCTAATTTCTGGATGGACCTGTTGAGCGAAACCCTCCGGACCATCCCTAACTACTTTGATTTGAAGCAAGAAACCTCGATTCTTGAGCGGAAGACCCTGAATGGAGCTGAAACCTCTGATAGACAGGATACCTTAGATGGACTTAAACTGTATGGATGGGAATGCCGTTAGCCTATCTTCGTAATTCATCAACAGTACGACAAATCATCTATTAATCACGTGGTTCGTTATTACGTTCGCTGTTGTGGCCACCGAATTTGGCTGGCGTATGTGTGCTTGCCTCATGAATGATTTATGATTGAGTTTAAAATTTGACTACCCGGGAATATAGTGCTTATATTACGTTCTCAAGAAGAGAGATTGTGTCTATGATGTTTCTACGAACCCTTGGACCGTCAAAAAGGACTGGCATGCTCACAATAGCCCGGTGTGTGGGCTTCTGCTTGACCCAAGCAGCGTGTGGATTTTAAATCGTCTTCAAGTTACCTCACTAGGCACCGATAACTTCACTCAGGGATGGAATGCAAGAAGAAGATTGGCTGGGTGAGTTTTCCAATTTCCTTAGTTGGTGTGTAAAAGGTGTTGAATAGATATTGACATTTAGTGGACGCAAAGCAGGGATGTCGAGTATTGCAGTTTCCGTGAAATACGAGCAGCAGTCCTGACGGAGCTTCGGTTCCTCGTGATTTACAGAATTGTCCCTTTGTTCAAGACGTATGTACTCCACCTGGAAAGTCCTCCGGAAATACTTGGCTTCGACCTTGAGAATAAGCGAGTTAATGCGTTATCTATAATAGTTCTTCTTTAGTATCTGTGACAATAGTACGATGCTATAAATTGTATTAAATGAATTCGCCACTTTTTTTGACCACACCAGCTTCTACCATACTACATAGACTCCAATTATACGTTCATAACCCCCTGAACGTTGCCAGGGGGTGGAAGTCGACAGCCATGCATGCTACCGGACTCGCCCAGACATCTGGAGCCGACAACGTAACATCTCTTGTTCGAATAACCTTATTAAAAGTAGGGACCCAGATTCTATAAATATTGGATGAATCCTAAATAATCTTCGACCCAGAGCTAAAGACGCAGAAGAGTTCTACATCTCTCTCTCTGCCAGGTTCCTCTATAACGTCCTAAATTTGTATCTAATGGAAGAGGACTCGAGCAAACAAAGGGGTCGACGACGACTCGTCTGGGTCATCAATTCGTACCTCATCCCCCACTTGCCTTCAAGTTCCTTAATGTTTTTATACGGCAGCAATTTGTGAATCATTAACATATCATAGTTTCTTGTCATTTCTTTTATAGTGACGTACTCAAATCGTATCATCTCTAACTTACGTACTGATCTGTTAGCCAGCTACAGTACAGGTACAAACAAATGGCTTGGCTCATAATGTTGTGAACTCACGAACACCACACTATGCACTAGGTAGTTTTCGATGGAGATGCCCAGGTGCCTCGACCGGTCCTCTTGCATGTAGAGTTTGTGAGCAATGGGCCGTTAGCTGCAGCCACCTTTATTATTATACGGTACTCAAGCGCTGTTACCATGCCATGAACGGACGGCTGTGTAAATGGTGAATTTCTATCTAGGTATCTAGTATTTCTAAGGAACTTGTACATCTGAACAAGTACAATTCCTCCGCTGAATGATAGCTAATAGTGAATTGATGACATAAATTTCCATTTTTAGTTTTATAGTGTAAACAACTGTTTTGTAGGTCGTCTGGACGTCGAAGTGGCCGCGAAGTGGCCGGTGAATTCGATAACGCAAAGGGAGATGTCCAAGAGGACCGCCAAAACGTTAATGACAATAAATAACATAGGTTATGCGTTTTCTTTCCTCAGGACCTTTAACTGCAAGGACTGGCTTGAAGCCCCGGACTGTTTCCCAGACGAATACAGACGAAATGATGCCCTCCTGAAGAGTGAATCCAATTAATTGAATTCTTTCGTAAATGTTAATTGCATTTATATAACGGCGTTGGGCCGTTGGCCTAAGTTGCTGGCCAAGAAGAGAATCGTTGTGGGGACATGAAGGACAAAAAAATTCGTGATAATGATGGCGAGGACCTAGCGGATCATCCAATCCAAGCCTTTGGATTTGTACGTGTATGTAGCCGATTTTCCTTTTTCAAAGCGTCTGTAGTCATCACAAAAGCTTTCAGGTAAACCTTCAAATGATGTTGTTGTGGCTTTCTATCTATTTCGGTGTGCGATTATGAAGATAGACTGCAGTGCGAGACATTTCCGGCCACAATTCGTCGGGGGACATTCGTTGCAATGGCCATCGTACGAGTCTTGTCTTTGACCACACCCCCCGAGCGTTCGGCGCCTCCGAGTTGTGCTCCTGTATAGGGTGCCGATCTATAGTCATGAATTCTTTCTTTTCGAGATAGGCCCTTCTGGTCTCCTATCGGTCAGTTCATTGCCAACTTCTGCTGCCCTAGGTTCAATGTCATATTGTCGTTTTAGGATGCTGAGGATCCGATCAGATAATGTTAACGATGAAACAGCAATTCGCTTCCTTGGACCATTCCCTTCATCCAATCCCTGACGGCGACTTTGGTCAGGGATTACCCATTTTCCAACTCGTCGGAACTCTCGGTTTCGGACTCCGAGTAAAAACTTGGTTGACTCTTTTGCTCTTGTTTGGACAGAGTCGTGGCATCGGTGTCCCGATCATGCCCAGCATCCTCCTTCACATTGCAGTTGGCTCTTGAGTTCTTCGGAAAGCCTCTTCGGGTTGTTCTCAGGATTATGCCATATTCCAACCCATCCTTCAGGCTCCGGGCCGAATTTGCGGTTTAAAGGGGAAAGGTCTATAGCCCTCTCTAGTCGCGTCCGGTTTCGCAACCATGGTAGACAATGGATTGTCTCGTCTGCTTTCCCTTAGTGCTTGTCCTCGTTGCTGACGCGGGTGGTTGTGGAAGACGTCCTTCCTTCGATCCTCTATTATCCTTACTTCGTCCAGAAGATCCCGAACCTCGCCGTAGGATTCCGCTAGCAGCGAGCTAGATTGGCCCGGTATCATAGTGGTAAGGAATTGACCAACCCTATCGCTTTCTGGAATATTCGCCTTCTGCCATAAGGGCCGAATTCGGTGGTAGTATTCGTCAATTCCTTCTCCCTGTTTCTGGCTAATCGTTTTCAACTCTTTCTTAGCCTTTCTCTCTTGAAGGTGAAATCCCATATAATGCCCCACCTCATCCATGAGTTCATCAAAGGTAACGTGCCGAGTGTCCGTGACCCAGGTCTGCAGGGCCGAGAATATGGGATTCTTCATTTTCGCTATCGTGTACCGGACCTTTGCTCTCTCGGTTGGGTATAAGGGAGAGTCTGATTCTAGTTTCTCGTCGACGGAGTAGCGTCATGGACCATAGTCGTCCACGTTCCGGCCGTCGAGAGGAGTAAATTTATCGGTTCCGCGAGATTTCCAATTTATTGTCGCATAGTCCGTTACGGTCGTGACAGTGGTTTCCACCGTCCACTCTCACATGGGGTTAACGACGTCCACTTTCAATGTAGTGATTATATCGTTCAAATCCTTAATTTTCGTTCACTCATTGGTCGGACGCAGACGACGGAAGTGGGATCCGCAGGACTGAACTCTCGCCTCAGCCTACCAGCTCCTTCCCACGATTAAATAAAGGCACGAATCGCGCAGGTGTCCTCAGCTTCCTGCAGTGCGCCTAGCAAATACCAACACCACCAGCCCATCCTCGCTGCGCTAGACCTTCTCATACCAATTGGACCGCTTCGCCACAGCCTCATTTCCAGCTCATCATCGCCATCCCCGTCCGCTACAGCTCGAATCACTGCTTATGAATTAGAAACAACCAGCAGTCGAATCAGGTTTACAACCTCCCGTGTGAGACCTTTCAGTAGCTGCGCTGGTAATCGATCCGTGGTGTCTCAGCATTGATGCCATCGACACCTACGGCATTTTTGTGACAGTTCAAGATAGGCAGTGTATATGATTTGCGCTAAGGATCCACCAGGCAGACATGAAGTCGGCCTCACGGACAAAGAGAGGGAACATAGCAAGCGAGGCACTTGGGAAAAAGTTGTAAAGAAGGTAGATCTTAGTCGCTTAGTGCAGATGAAAGAGGAAGACAGCGAGATTCGAGGAAAACAAAAGCTCAGAAAGGGACAGGAGTAGAGCCAGGATCTTTTACGAAATGAGGACCTGAGCAGTATTTATGCCGCGGGTACTTTAACTAGCCCCACTTGTCGGGGAGAGTCGCGCCTTGGCTAGATTAGGAGCGACAGCGTGTTCTGGATTAACATATTCAAAAGCTGTTGACTTTGGCGCATGCCTGAAACATTCCATGAACTTTTCTGGAGTCTTCCGACCTTTTGGTCATTACCTACCACGTATTATAATCAAACGAAACATGCATATCCAATCCCTTCCGATGTGTATGTTCTTGATATATACATTCATTGCATGAATAAAAAGTTTGGCACTAATTAGAATAATGATCAATAGGGGTGGGGAAGGGCAACAATTACGCTTACCTCGTGACGGATGAACCCTCGAGAGAATCCGTGATCCTTGATCCTGCAAATCCTCCAGAGTTGGTGCCTGATTTTGATAGTTATATATATTGGATGAATTGGGAACTAAAACACCAAGTCGCCAGGGTTGCTCCAGTACTACAGTCTCAAATAAACGCCGGAAAGATCAATTTGAAAGCAGTTATCAATACTCATCAGTATGTGTCCGCTGACCTACATCAGATGATGCCCTGTAAATATTGATTCGTAAAGCCACTGGGATCATGCGGGAGGCAATGATGAGATTGTATGTTCCGGTCCATTGACAATCGGATTCAAGCACGCATCAAGCTAATACATTTAGCAGCTTAAACAATTCGGGAATCTAGACATAATAGGAGGTAAAGACTGTAAATCGGTCACTAAAACCCCGGCCCATGGTGAAGTGTTTAAGATTGGTGAAAACATATCGGTGACTGCATTGCATACGCCTTGCCATACCCAGGATAGCATTTGTTATTTCTTTGAAGATGGGGATCAACGAGCCGTTTTTACAGGGGATACATTATTCATTGGAGGTACATCTGGCACTCTATTCCTAGTCAGAAATTCGTGAATGTGACTGGCTGAAAATCCATCTATAGGATGTGGGAGATTCTCCGAGGGTGGCGCGGGAGAGATGCACAAAGCCCTGAACGAGACACTTGCGTCTCTCCCAGATGATACCAAAGTCTATGTAAGCAAGATACTTCAACAAACACTGCATAGGCAGGTACTTGCAACTTATCATTTTTACAAATTACTAGAGTGGACATGAATATACGCGCCAGAACGTCAAGTTCCTTCTCACGGTTTCCCAATCCGAACCGATCAAGAAGCTCGAAGCCTTCGCCGAGCAGAATAAGAACACGCAGGGGGTTTTCACAATCGGAGACGAGAAGGTTAGCCATCACCATTTCTGAGACTATGATATAGGAGTCACGCTTCTACTAACTAAGCTTTAGCTTCATAATGTCTTTATGAGAGTCAATGTCAGTTCAATCCTATGATAGTTAGCCAAATTTCTAATATATACTGATCACAAAAACTTCATTCAACAGGACCGGGAAATCCAAACTGTTACTGGATCCACGGATCCAGTAGGCGTAATGGCTGCCCTGAGGGAAATGAAGAATGCTATGTAATTTCAACGGCTGTCGATGTGATATTCGACTCATGTTCTACAATGTCATACGTTGTTTTTATTTTATTTCACATTTTCATTTTTTAAAATGTAATATATTAGTAGTTTTTTTTCGCTGTGGGCTGTTTCTTTGGCATTCTTTCAAATGAAGAGTAACTCTTATCCCTTTGATTTTTCCTTCCAACTCAGTTGTGCTTCCTTTCCTTCTATCCTTCATGTTAGTGATAAAGGAGAATTAATGCTGGTGGCGGCGTACAGAAGTGGGTTTTTTTAAGGCCGATACCTACGACGGAGGCGCAGTTTTCGAAGACGAGGTAAAAGTGATCAATAGCGATGAAAGGTTCTTTTCCTTTCCCTCTATATTTAGACTATTGTCAGTTAACTGTTCTAAAGTAATTGAGTTTTGCCTATCAAATTTAATTATATCTTCAATACATCAATTTTGGACGTAGACATCCTCTGATTCTGTTTAAATGTAAATTTACGGTTCAATAACTTCAGTCAACTGTTGTGTAACCCACTTTTATAACTACCTGCCAGTCAAATTCAAGCCGGCCTTTCCGGCCTTTCCTTCCAATAATGAGAGCTGTATTGCGTAATATCATATATCTCATGCCTTTCATGAGATATCACATTGACGTCACCGGTTCTCGGATTACTGCTCTTCGATCGAATGCCCACAATTGTGTTGACAACAACAAGATTATTTCCAAATTAACCGGGTACATACATAAAACAATAAGTTCATATTCTCATCCATGGCAAATCCTAAGACCGGCACTCTGCTTGAGACTGGTGCTTCGATGGTTCAGAATTTTGCTCCGGTCAAGCAGATCTGTGCCCATTTGAATGCTTTTCATGTGTATGCTTCTGATCCGACACGATGTGTCGAGTCGAATCATTATTGCACCCATCTGACTGAAGGTGCGTTGTTGCACGCCGGAAGAAAATGAAAGACATAATAGGCATTCGCTTGGTTACACATGGCTTCTTCTTTTGGTCCCTTCTGCCTTCTAACCGATAACGTCACTAGATATTCGGCAATGCCTCATTTATGATGCCCACACTCCTAACGCCAAACTAATCGGTGTCGAATATATGATCTCTCCGCGGCTCTTCGAGACGCTTCCAAGTTCTGAACGCCAGAATTGGCATTCTCATGTGTACGAGGTTAAAAGCGGCATGCTGGTAATGCCAGCTCCGTCCGGTAAGAAATTATCAACTTCATAAGGTTGTTTGTTCTTTCCCAGAAGCTTTTGGCTAGATTAGAACAGAATTTCCCTTCATCACCCTTCCATTCTCTTTCTCAGTTGCTTCCAGTGAACAGCTGCTCGGATCCTGGTGCAAAACTAATAATTTTTCATAGTCACGCCAAAATCCGTCTGGAATGCCGCAGAGAAGGCGGAAATGAAAGACATAATTCTGGTCTATGGCAAGACCTATCATTTCTGGCAGGTCGATAGAGGGGACACAGTGCCGATGGGCCCGCCAGAATTAATGGGCGCTTTTAACTCAGACGCATCGGTGAAAAAGGCACATCCTTCTGGCCTAAAAGGACTGCTTGCTGAGCGAGACGCAAGATTTAACATCAACCACGGGGAAAAGGCAGAACAGCGTGAGGATATCGCCGTTCCCACACTGCATCCAGGTAAGGAATCTCTGGGGATGCAATGATACCGCTGCCAAAAGCATTGATATGACGGACTGACTCTTTGCTTGCGGAGCAGACGCCGATGCGCTGATGCGAAATGAAACGAAAAATACTGCATAGAGCAGAAGAAGGGTCCGACAACGGACATATAGTAGCTTGATAGATACTCCTACGAAGGGTTAGCCACCAGGGTCGCTTTGAAATTCCAATGCAAAAGTCATATGTATGCAAATGATAAAATTGTGTATTGAGACCTATCTAATCTATGCAACAACAACTTATCATAGTCTTGATGTCTCCCACTAACACAACCCAACTTTCCAGATCCATACTTAAATGGAGTTCAAGTCGAGCAATGTCCAAAGGAAATCAACCAATAAGGTTGATGAATAATTTATCTTGCTTCTTTGTCCACACTTGCTCGTCCTGGTACACGATGGAAACGGCAAGCTCTAGCATATTTAGAAGCGTTCTCTTGTTTCTGAAAGGATCTGATACATAGAACGAGCGTGACAAGACCGTCACAACACCTGCCCCGGCATGCCTGCGTACATTGAGAACATGTAAGGGAAATAGGATAGATTCTGTAGAGCATGACATATCGCTGAACTGCTTCAAAGCGAATGTAGAGGGATTTATAGTACCTAGCAAATCGAGTCGCATCAAACATTTTGAGGGACTTGCTAACGGTTACCACTTGCACCCTACGGTTGAAGGGAAGGGAATTGAAGTGAGTTAAGGTGGTGAAAGACCGAGAGTCATCATTCAAAAGCCACATGCTGGCTTCGTTGATGTGGTCTGCACCACAGTACGCAGAGCGGCAGAGGTTGAGCAGAAAGAAATGAAAGAAAAAAGAAAAAATCGGGCGGTGATGAGGCGATCACGTGGAGCGGTGATTTTCTGCCACATTATTGACTGGACGCGCGGGCGAGCCGC